>OVAN01003989.1:0-27175 GCA_900406275.1 Anastatica hierochuntica
GGATGTTTCTATCATTAATAAAGACATCCTTCTCATTAGTTTCTCAACAACTTAGGGTTAAGAGTGAGATATTCACGAAAACCCTAAGCTAAAGAGATCAATACAAGGAAATCTTTCTCCATTGTCATTCTCGGATAGTTTAGAATCTTCTTCTCAACCCATTCATACACGTAAAATTCATTGACCTTCAGCTTCCGTGGTGCTTACAAAGAATGTCCAAAATCTCCCATAAAAGGTAGGTGTTTTAGGAAGACTACGTGAGTATTCAGTAAGGATTTTCCACAGTCTGATTGATCGGTTTATCCTTAGACATGTAGTGAATTAGTTTAGCTTTCAGATTAAATCTTTTCAGGTTAGTTCATTGAGGAAACCTTATCGGTTCAGTTCGTGTGTTCCCGATAGCAACTATTCTCTCGGTAAGACGTTGTGTGGAAACCGAAATTCCCGATCAATTCATTTCCAGAACTGTTTTGAACCGTGAGCTGTGCAGGGTTTTGAGTTGCATCGCTCGATTCAAGTCATTTTCGTGGCCAAACTCTCTCGTAATTCCTAAGGTGAGTCGTAGTAGTCGTTTGGTTGTCTAAATGCGTTCGACTGCACCACAAATTGCTTGGTCTTTAGATTTAGTTTTTGATCGTGAACTGTCCCAAACATTTTATTTCTAAGTGATTTAAATCACTTATTAAACTTACAAAATATTAATTCGAGATTCAAACCGAACCTTGTAAAATATGTTAAGGGTAAGAAACGTTTACGTAAGGAATAATCTAAGTGAACATTATACTAAACCATTAACCTCGCTGTCCACGTTCCCTGACGTCCGTGACTTAGTTACTGTATGGTGGCGTGTGGTCAAATCAAGGTCACGAGGAGACGAAGAGCCTGATTTGCTACCATGGCTGTTTACTGCATTACGATACAGTGCTGGGAGTTCCATGTCCCATTGCTTCTAGCGGAGGTGAAAAATTACCTATGCTAGTTCCGTCAAGCCTTTGTTGTTTTGGGATTAGTATAATTAATCATGCGGTGATGATGAGAACCTTGGAAGCGAAGCATGTGAAAGACCCAGGCTATTTTCTTAAAAATTTAAGTGGCGTATTTTCCTCTTGAGTGATTCTATGATTGTCGTGCATGTTTGGGTTAAGATTGTATGCATAGAGGGTACGAGAATCAGACTCACTGAGTAAGTTAGTTACTCACGGCTCTTTTGTGTGTGCATGTGAAAAGTAAGCGGGGGTTGTTTTTCGTTTCAGTGTAAAGGAACATCTAAGCCAGCGATAGATTCTTGTTGTCCTTGCAACGATTCTTTTGTTGTATATATGTTAATACATTCTTGGGCAGTAGGCTTTAGGACAAATTATAACTTTCTTTAAACTGTTAAAAACTACTAAGTATAAAACATATAAAGAATATTTATATATTACGAGTTCCATATGATATTAGTCTTATATGGACGAGTCAACTTTTAGTCATTACTCGATTAGGTTGAAAAGCCTAGAGTGGTTTCTAATAGGAGCATTGGTGTTCTAGGATAGCTAGTCTAGGGAACCTAGATTTGTTCCGGGTACCTTGAATTGGACATCTTGAAGCATCAACTGTACCATTTTTGGTCAACAATGATTGGGGGTGTCACAATTGCAGGTATGGATATTCGGAGGGACAGAAACAAAGGCACAATAGTTTTTTCTCAAGGGGTCTATCTTCAAAAAGGTTGTTAAGAAATTATGCTATGGATGTGTCAAAACTAGCTTCTGCACCTATGGGCTCGCATTTCAGAAGATCTAATACTAAATTAGATCAAAGGTCTGTAGTTGAAGTTATGATGAGTAGTGTACATTAATCTAGTGCTATTTGGAGTCTGTTGTACACCATGGTAGGATCTCATCCTGATATAGCTCATGCAGTTGTTCTAGTGAGCAAGTTTATGAGTGCACCTAACAAAGAACACTGGGATGCGGTTAAGTGGCTATTGAGATAGATCAGAGGAACTACAAATCAAGCATTGACATTTAAGAAAGCAGAAAGTTTTGAGATTAAAGGCTACTGTGACAGTGTTTATGCAACAGATTTAGACAAGCGAATGTCTATTACGGGTTTTAGGTTGGATGTAATATTATTAGTTGGAGATAAGGATTACAACACATAGTAGCTCTAACTACAACTGAATCAGAGGTAGCTAAAGAAGCACTATGGTTAAAGGGAATTACCTCAGAGTTGGGGTTTCCACAGAAATCAGTTGAAATCTTCTGTGATTCTCATAGTGCCATTTGCTTGGCTAAGAAAAATATCTTTTACGAAAGGATGAAGCATATAGATGTTCACCTTTACCTCATCAGAGATGTGGTAGCTGATGGGTCAGTGGTTGTGACAAATATTCCAACATATGTAAATTTGGCTAATATTTTGATAAAATCAGTATCGGTGAGGAAGTTTAAAGAAGCAAGAATCATGTTGAGGGTGCTTAGCAGTTGATCAAGGTCTGGTTCAAGATATAGGGTTTCGAACAAGGAGCTTGTCAGAGGAAGGAAGAGACTTGGTGTTATGTCTCTCTATTTTTTTGTTAAATGGAAAAACGAGGTGGAGATTATTTGGCTGTGTTTTGGGCCTTTTGGTTATTAGTTTTTGAAGCTTGTTGTTGGGTTTCAGGTTCTTGGCCCATCAAATTCTCGGTTTTAGATCAGGTTGTGTTGATGCCAAAAACGGTGAGTCTTGGAGGTTCACACTTTGAGTGTGACAAACATCCCATGTATAGGTGATTTGCAGAGAGATTCTTTTGGCCTGAACATATGATGTATGAAGAAGATATAAAGAGAAAGATGGAGGAGAAGAAAGGTGTGGCATCACAGAAGATATTGAGAGAGAAAGGAGAAGGGTGAGAGAAACATACGAGTGAGAGTGTTTTGATCATTTCCTTGGGGTTGATTCTCTTGTATCGGTGAGTGGTGTAAGCTAGTTGAGAGGTGTGAGCTTGGTGAGGGTTCAAGTATTGTATCAACTGTTTCTTCTTTTGCTCTTGTGAACATGGCTAATATTCACCGAGATGTTCCATGACCAACCTTTGGTATTCGAAACTCGTTAAATCTTCTGTCTCGTGATTACTTGATCTATAAACATACAAAAACAACAAATCAGTGTTGGTTAATAAACTAATAAAGAAGAATTAAGATACATTATATTGATAGATCAAAAGGTTAAAGAAGTAACATCTAACTTTACAAATGTTTTTAGAGTCAAGGTAATCATAATCAAATATATGCTATACATAACTTTCCACGCCCAAAAATTTTGCTGCCTTCTTTTTAAAAATATAGGACATGGTGGAGAATTGAACTTTCGTTGATTATAGATATAACACATACCTTAACCACTAGACTACATTATATTTTTAGAAATTGCTGCCCCAAAACTTGTACTTATATTTGGCGCCTAAAGTAAGGGCTTCATGAGCTTTAGCTCATGGCCGACCTTAAGCAGGCCATCTTGGCCATGCACTTCTAAATCGCTTGATAGAGTTCATGGTTCGTGACTTGCTTTGTTAATTGGTTATTTCTCACCTTCGGGCTAATGGATCCCAACTTTTGATATACGCTTTAGTTAATAAACATATGCTTAATTTTAAACTGAACATGGAAATTGATGGATCTCAAGACCCAACTCAGAATTCAAGAGAGAAAAATATTGAAATTGTGAAGTGAAGATTGAGAATTTTATTGGATGTTAAACTAAGTTACAAAGTGATGTTTTGTATGTATAAGTGTATCTATCTTGTTCTCTCCCCTCTCTTCTATGCTTTCTTCTTCCTTTTATAAGCCAATACTAGATCGTAACAGTTATCGGATTTTACTCTAACAAATTTGTCTTCTTTAAAGCGAAATTATCAACCTTCAATGCTGTTAACCTGAGATGACCTCCGATTTAGAAGATTATGGGCCTTCATCTCTTCCCAGGCCCATAATCTTCTTCACCCTTTACTCTTTTCGGTCCTTTCCTCCATTATGGGCCTCTTAGTTCCAAACCCTTATTCTGGTCCATCTTGTTATCTATTCGAACCGGGTCGGGTGGGGTGAAATCCACCTCCGTCAGCAGCCCCCACCCCGAAGCTCGTCAAAGATAATTGATTAAGGGCCCTACGAGCTTGTCCTTGTATGATTTTCCTTTGATGAGACTTATGAATTTGGAAATCTCGATCCTGTTTGAATATATGAGTTTCCTATTTGAAAACTTTTTTCCTTTACGGTTTGCTCGTATGAAGATTTGATTGGATCTTGATTTTATTTGTATGGGTCCCGCCATGGCCTCCAATTTCCACGTAACCCTCGAGACTCGGTCATTTAAAGTCCAAACTCTACGCCTCCTCCTTCCACTACTGTTTCATTTGTCGCCATCAAAAGTTTTGTTCTCTCTCTAACTCTTCCACTTCTCTTTTCTTATTTTTGTGAATATCTCTGTGGTCTTGCGATTCTGTTTCTTTGTTTCACCGTGAATTGAACCCTACAACTCCTTAAACCATGGATTTACTAAACCTAATCACGTGCCAGAGAAAACCCTTGTCTCCTCCTCCGCTCTCCGTCGTTCTCTGAGGACTTCCGGTGAGAGGCCTTTTCTAAAGGGCGAGACTGTCAACCTTCCCTTCTACCTAGCTGAACCTGATAAGGCTGGAGGTGAAGGAGGTCTTTCCATTGCCATTGATGAGGATAATTTCCCCGAGTAAGGATCCCTCGCTGTTGTTCTCGCTATTCTGGTGGCCATTGCTCCTCCGGTGAACGCTCCTGTCGCTGCTTCGACCACGAGCACCACCAGATCCCCCCAATCATTGAGGGAAGAATTCGATGTTCCTGACAACGTCGTGTTCTTGCTTCCTTCTCCTCAAGACAGACCCTGGACTCCTCTGTTGGGGTCAAAAATGGTCACAGCAAAATCGATGCCTAAAAAGGACTACGGAAATGCGGTTTCCTCCTACGGAAACAAGAATCGCAAAATATCCTCAAGCTTCAGGAGTCTTATCATCCTGACCGTCTCTTTTCAAACTATTTTCAAGGCTACGAGTATAGTCAATCGTGACCGATCTCACACTAAGTCTATCCGTCCGCAAATAACTAAAGCACCCAAATGCTAAAGTTAACGTCAACGATCTAGGGATAACTCTCGGAAGACCACAGAAACAACCTTCAGAGCAATATGAAACCACCAAAATCATTGGAGAAGTGAGTCGGTTCAGAGAAATATCTAAATGCCGATTGACGCCAAACCTACAAACGAGTCTTAGAACCGATTGACGACTGAACTAAAGGCCGATCTATATGTCGATCAGAACCAAGACCGGATGCCTGTCTTGGCGCCAATTGGCTTCAAGACAGAGCGTCCGTCTTGGTGCCAATTGGTGTCAAGACAGAGGGTCTGTCATGACCAAGGCATGGTCTTGGTGACAATTGGCGCTAGGACAAAGTGTCTGTCTTGGTGCCAATTGGTGGCAAGATCAAGGCTTGGTCTTGACGCCAATTGGTGCCAAGACAGGGGACTTATCTTGACGCCAATTAGTGCCAAGATCACTCCCTAGTCTTGGCGCTGGTTGGCGCTAAGACACAGAAAATGTTCAACCATTACCCGTTTACTGAACCACGTCCTTTCCGATCATCATTTCCTTCGAATCGTCACCTGATCGTCTCTCATTTCATCTCGATTGGAGTTTCCGTCAAACCGTCATGATGATAGTCATAAGGATTCGTACTTTTTGTGGGCTTCGTATCGATCATGTAAAACGAAGGCGGTTAACTTAAATACTAGAAGAGTCTAAACTATAGGATCGGCCTTATCGTTCCACGAAACTATTAACGCTTGGTTTTACGAGAAACGGTTTCCCGCAATAAGTCGTAAAGATCACTTAGCCGCAAAACGGCCAGAAAGGGCTCAAACCACGATAACAGCCCATCTACGATGATAGTTTGCTAGGGTTTCGCGAAAATATTAAGATTTGAGAAGATAAGGAAGGATCTCAAAGAGATATATGAGAATCATGGAAAAGGAATATTCCCACGAAGGGATAATGAGCCAAGCCCACGAATCGAGGATGGGAAAGGAAACAAGCCTAGCCCACGAAGATCTATATAAAGGGTGCAAGGACGATGGTTCAAGGGGAGCTGGATTCATTGCAAAACACTTAGAAAAACTAGGGTTTCTTACTTCGCTTTCGTTAGCGAGCTGCGTCTCAACTAGGTAACGAGTCTACGCTGTAGTTCTAGGATCCTTCTCCTTCAGATCTTGCGGCCATGGCTTAAACACCGGTTGCACACCCTCAAACACGAATACGAATAAGACTCTCTTTACTTTCTTCGTTAACTGTATTTGACGATATATTCTCTGTCACTTTCATACTTTTCTACATTTACAATTCTATTTTGATCTACGATTTACTTTCTTATTCACACTGTTCTTCGTTTACGTTTTACTTATCTGAATCCTGTTACTTTATCGTTACTATATATATCTCGCTTCGCTGTCTATTTCATGTTGATTTCATCCTGTCTCTACTTCATTTCATAGTCTGGATCTTATTTAATTCAATATCGCAGTCTGTTTCCGTATCTAATTTACTCATGCTTTTTGTCTTATTTCGTTTCGCAGCTTAGTTTCGTAACTTTAACCAAATCTCTCATATTCATCGACTGATCTCATCGCTTTCTGGCCACAAAGAATCTGTGAACCACATAACATTGACAGTGAGAATTTTGGTTCCCACAGTTTGGCGCTAAAAGGAGGGGAAACACGCGATTTCTTTCACGTCAGATAACAGATCAGGTATGAATACCGATGAACAGAGCAACCAACCAGCTCGCGAAGGCGACAATGCCAGCGACAATGTTGAAACTACTTCGACAACGAACATCACCGCGGTCAACGCTGACCCAAACACCGCGACGTTCGAGGAGATCAAAAACATGTTCTCGACTTTCGAAAAGAGGTCAGCAGAATGTGATGAACTCACCAACTCTCTCGCGAAACAGGTCGAGGGCTTAACCGCGAGAACCAAAAACATCCTTCTGCATGGAACAACAAACTCCATGGAAGAAGACTCAACTTTGTGACTCCATCTAGAGTAGTCCAGAATGCGCAAGAGAAACCATCGGAGCAGAATCCCAATGAAATCACTACTATCGCAACCTGGACTGGCGCGAATGATTTCTCAGCTCTCAAAAAAGAAACAGAGGAAAATGAGGCCGAGCAAATTGATCTGACCCTACAGATGAGGATGCTGACATACACTCGAGAAGGGCTAGAGGTCACGAAACTCACCGCAGTTCTAGGCTCAATGAACCCATGACGGAGGAAGAAGAAAACGTCCTCTAGGTTGAGCAATAGGTCCATGCTGAAGAGCAGGCCAGGGTCGCTAACAGAACGTGCAGGCCTTCTCGCAAAACCGACAGTCACGATCTCTATGATCTCCGCAACTACATCGCGAAAACTGCGATAGAAGTGAAAGCTGTAAAGTCGCAGATCTATCACGCGACCAGTGCAACACCAGAGATCGATAGGCTCCTTAAAGAGGCTCAGANTCACTGCTCGCATTACAAATTCGAAGATCTTAGATCTCGGAAAGGTGAAAATTCCAATGTATGATGGGAACACCGATCTGAAAGCTTACCTTCAGAGTTTCCAGATCGCGCTGGCGAGATCGAAACTCAAGGAAGGTGAAAAAGACGCTAGCTTGTGCCACCTTTTCGTCTAGCAACTCCAGGGAGCCGCCCTCGAATGTTTCTCCCATCTGAGGGGAAACTCTATCGGAAGCTTTTGCCAGCTCTCTTCGGAGTTTCTCAAGCAGTACACCATGTTCATGGATCGAGAAACTTTCGACGTCGACCTATGGAGCATGTCCAAACGCGAGGACGAATCTCTTTGAGATTTCATGACAAGGTTCAGATTGGTGATGTCGAGAGTCAGTAGGTTTAGCGACAGGGTCGCAATAGATGCCCTTCGCAAAAATCTCTGGTAAAAGTCTAAGTTCAGAAAGTGGATCTCCTTCGAGAAGCCACGAATGATCCATGACGCGCTTCACAAAGCCACGGACTTCATAATCATTGAAGAAGAGATGAAGGTCCTATTGTAGAAGCATAAGCTGTCAAAGGCGTCCTCGAGAGACTCTGTTCCAGAACAGAAATCGAAGAAGAAGACTCCCCAAAACGATAAGTATGTCCACCACGAGGGAGAAGACCTCCGAGGCGCGCACAACTATGCCGTTAACTCCCAGTCTGAACAAGGGAGAACCTCGGCAAATACCTAGATGCGGAACACGCCTTAGGACGAGAAAGCCTTCTGCGAGTTCCATCAAACAAAAGGTCATTCCACCGCGAACTGCAAGACTCTCGCAGCGAGATTAGCAGCAAAATTGCTCGCGGGGAAACTCTCAGAGTGACTAGTGTCAAAGATCTGATCAGCGATGCTGACCACCAACCCGAAACCGACAAAGCGCTCCCCCGCGACATCGCCCAGGCTGACACAAAACGCGGCAGGAAACCTGATGAAAAAGGCAACGACTCAAACCGCCGCAGAGTGAACATGATAATCGGTGGGCCGCAATACTTCTTTGACATTGTCTCATCGATATACGACTACATCTGAAGGGCAGAATCGAGCGCGAGTTGGTCAGTGCCACCAGACACTGTGGGCTACGTAATCACCTTCAAAGAGCATGAAACTGTTGGGCTCAACAAGCCCCACAATGACCCTCTCGTAATCGACCTCGTTATCGGCGACCACGAGACTACAAGGATTCTTGTCGACACAGGAAGCACAGTCGACATTATCTTTCTCGACACCCTTAAGAGAATGAACATCGAATTATCCGAGGTTGCACCCATGACGAGACCACTCACAGGATTCTCCGGCTCAACATCTATGACTATCGAGGCCATTCAGCTTCCTGTGGTAGCTAAGGACGTAACGAAAATCATTCTTTTCATGGTGGTCGACCATCCCGCTATCTACAACGCGATTATGGGAATACCATGGATAAACTCCATGAAGGCAGTCCCGTCGACTTACCACTTAGGAATTAAATTCCCGACACCTCACAGAGTCGATGTAATATGGGGATGCCAAAAACAGTCGTGACTCTACTTCCTAGCCGAGCACAGACTCAGGAAAGCTGAGACGACTTCCATGGTAAAACCCAAAAGACTGAAAATAACTCGGCCATCGACCGAAGACATTTCGGCGGAAGACACGCCAAAACCTTCGGCTCAGCTAGCAACCAAAAACGCTTCCGCAAAAGACAGTCCAGAATCGTCAACACAGGCAACGACTCTGGAAGAAAGGAACGAGCACTCTTCCGAGCCCAACGCTCCTGACAACGCAACACTCTCGGCTTCGGAGGAAACCGTCGACCCAGCCATAGTCTCTATGACTGAAACGACCGATGCAACCCCGCCAAATGAGTAGTCAACCCCAACGGAAAACTTAACTACGAGACGGCTTGATCCTCTAAGGTGGTACGTAGGCAGCTCCTCGGAAGAGGAGTTTAGCTGTCCCCTTCCTTTAAAAAATGGGGTGGGTGTACGTACACTCGTATACTCCCACATTTTAGAATGTCCAGTTTGTAATCGATTTTTGTAAAACTTTTTCGGTAATAAGAAAACGCAATACGGTTTCCAAGAAATCTTGCAATACTCTTTTATCGCAAAAACACTTCATATCGCAAACAATTACGCGGCAACCATAGTAATCCACGATTCGCTAGAAACGTCCAAGTAACATCGTATAACCTGAAAACAGAAATCATACGACGAAACTGTATCCTTCTTAGCATATCTCGACTAAGATATACTCCTACTAAACAGAAAGATTTTCGAAAAGGAACGAGACGTCGCAAATTTCTGAAAATCATAATTCTAAACTCGACCAAAAAAAGTCCGACCGCGACTATAAATTACGAACGAGCACTCGCTCTCACACCACACTCGTCGCTGGCCCCGACGGGTACTTAAGCCGTCTTAAACAAACACACCTAACCTTTTCTCGAATTGGTCCTCTTACATCCGACTAGGATAATAGCGCACTATGCAAGAAATCTGAAATTTTGGTCAGCACTTCCAGATGACTTAAAAATTGTCTCTGGAGAGATGCTCGATTCCGACCAGATGAGTCGTATAAACCGAGAACATATCGCGGACTCTAAATCAGTACGGAATCAGGTTGAAATCGCAACGGGATACGTAAGCCGAATTAGTCACCGCACCCCCTAAAACCGAGAGTAGACCTCGGCCTTGCCCTAAACCCAGCACACTGGTCTCTAACATCTCTAGGCATGATATCTACCGATACGAGAATCTCAAACCATGTCTCTTCGTTCCTACCAAAAAGCTCGCAAAACTCTGCGGAATTTTGCAGGTCTCAAGACGAGCAATGCGTAGAACGATCAACAAAAAAGAGTTAGATATGAGATGATAACTCGTATTCTTCCATCTGCTTTACGGTAAATCGCAAAATACATACAAGAAACGCTAACATTCGATAAACATAAGAACCGCTAAAACGGCGAGGATATATACAACCTCATCATTCCGAGCATAAATACAAGCGGCCAAAGTAAGCATAAGCAGCTACACGCAACGGCCATAGGCCATTCCTCCCTACGCGTGGCTAAGCTAAAAATACCCGGATACTTGAAAGCTCGGTGGTTGGGACACTTCCTCGTCGTTTCGTCGTACAGGGCTCGCGATTTCCTCCGAATTCGGAGAAACAAGAATCGTGGCCAAATGACCCCGGACCCTCTCCTCAATCAGAGGGATCGAAGGCCCGACATTGGCACACCTCCTGATACGACAGTTATTTTTCTCTATCTCGTCCTCGTAGGAGAAACCCGGGAGCGAGGAGTAGTACAGGGCGCCCACTGTGCCGCAGCATTCGCGGTACTCCCCAAAGGACCACTAAGCGTCTTGGTACTCAGCAAGGTTGGCCTCGAGCCGTTGAAAGCGCTCCTCAACGATGGAAGTAACTTCCCATTTTCCTCGCATACGTGCACGGAGAATCTTCTAGGCCCGAACATCCTCACGACGACGGATCCCCTCAACCTCTTTCCTGAGGCGGGCATTCTCCTCCTCGAGTCTCCTCACTCTGAATTTTGCCATCCTCACCTCAAGATCACTCGCCTTAAGAGCCTCGTCCATCGTATGGAGTTCGTTAAAAAAAAAAGGAACAACTCGAGAACGCTAGGATAACACCGTACGAATCAACAACAGTTACCTGTACGGTCGTAGACTTACCACCATGTACTCTCGCGAGGCTTCAGCATACGCTGCCGAATTCAAGTAGCCTGACTCCCCATAGACCGATCATCCAGAGTCTCAAGGTTGGCGAGAAACTCACTTATGTTAGCCGCTCCTCCCAAAGATGGCATTTGGCTTGCGTTAAAAAGAGTTTTGGGCCAGTCACCATCGAGCGGCCCTCCTCTGCCACCAGCGGCGCTCCTCTCGTTAGAGGCTCCCGCATTCCTCGGGGATTTCCTCCACTGCCTCACGGGAGGTAGTTCGTATGGGGCAAAATCGTCCATGTTTAGCCCCGTCTCTTCCTCAACGACCGTCTCGAGATTGGCTTGAGCTCGTGACGCTCTACCGCAAGAAAAACCTGACTCGGCAAAAAATATTTCTAGTGGCACCAGTTAGTCTTCAAAAGATCCCGGATTATCAACGTATCAGCTGGAAACGGAGGGAGAGGATCGCGAACTGCAAGCCAACGAGAAGGTCAGAAGGAATTAGTACACAAACAAAAATAATCGAAGTAGCTGGAAGCGATACCCGCTTCACTCCAACTACACTGGAAAGTGGAGATAAACCCATCCTCTACGGAAGTGCTATCCCGATGAATAAAGAAATATCTCTTTCGCCACTCGTGGAAGTGGGACTTCGTCCCCTCAACCACCCCCATGTTAGTTCTCGGCTAGAGGGTATAAATGTTGTCAGTTTTCGTCTTCGTCAGAGAAAGCATGGCCCTCAGGTGGCCGATGTTGAGGTTCAAACCATGCTCGTAACTTAATACAAGGGTCCAACGAGACGTTGGAGGCCGCCAGGATGGAGCTGACTTAGCGACAGGCCAAAGCAGTTTAAGAGTCGGATTATAACTCTGAAGATAGGGAACCATAGGAAACAATCCAACACATGCGCCTCATAGCTTGTGAAGAAGCCAACAGGTGGAGAGTAAGCTTCTTCCCCGGCAACCGGCATCTGCAACTCAACTTCCGCCGAAATTCTGCAAAACCTACAAATAGTTTCGAGAAAGGCCTCGCAGCACTCGCTCAACCCGCTCAATATATCTTTCTTCTCGGGTGTCCGCAGAAGCGGAAATTCGGGAGGCGGGGGTTCTACATGGTACGTATCTCGCCAATAAGTCGTGGGTCCTTCGGGATCAGCTGTGAGGTCCGAGAGCTCAAGTTTCGGCACGACATCATTCTCCTGAGCTCTTCGGCTCCTAGAAGAAGCCGCCAAAGACGAAGCACTTGTTGGAACCTGAACATTTGGTGCTATGAAACTAAAGAGGAGAGAGAAATGAAAGAGGAGGAAAGATTTTCTACGTTGTAAATAGTTCTTGTGGAAATGGGTGGGTGAAGATCATGGAAACTAACTTCACCTACTTATAGAAAAGAAGATTTACTAGTCATCCTCGTACTTTTAGATTTCGCCTAACTTCCTGAACACACTTACAAGCTCGCAAGAACAGCGATTCTCGCGAGCTGGGGGGCTAACTATTGGGGTCAAAAACGGTCACGACAAAATCGATGCCTAAAAAGGACTACGAAAATGCGATTTCCTCCTGCGAAACAAGAATCGCAAGAATATCCTCAAGCTTTGGGAGTCTTATCATCCTGACCATCTCTTCCTGAACAAGTTTCAAGGCTACGAGTATGGTCAATCGTGGCCAATCTCACACTAAGTCTATCCATCCGCAAACAACTAAAGCACCCAAATGCTAAAGTTAACGTCCACGATCTATGGATAACTCTCGGAAGACCACAAAAACAACCTTCGAAGCAATACAGAACCACCAAAAGCATTGGAGAACCGAGTTACTTCAGAGAAATATCTAAACGCCAATTGACGCCAAACCTACAAACGAGTCTTGGAACCGATTGACGACTGAACTAGAGGCCGACCTAGACGTCGGTCGGAACCAAGACCGGAGGCCTGTCTTGGCACCAAGACCAGAGCATGGTCCTGGTGCCAATTGGCATCAAGACATAGGGTCTATCTTGGTGCCAATTGGCGCCAAGACCAAGGCATTGTCTTGGCACCAATTGGCGCCAAGATCAAGGTTTGGTCTTGATGCCAATTAGTGCCAAGACAGGGGACTTGTCTTGACGCCAATTGGCGCCAAGACAAGGGACTTGTCTTTTAGCGCCGATTGGTACTGAGACACAGACAATGTTCAACCATTACCCGTTGATTGAACCACGTCCTTTCCGATCGTCATTTCCTTAGAATCATCACTTGATCGTCTCTCGTTTCGTCTCGATTGGAGTTTTCATCAAACCGTCATGATGATAGTCGTAAGGATTCGTACTTTTGGTGGGCTTCGTGTTGATCGTGTAAAACGACGACGGTTAACTTAAACACCGGAAGAGTCTAAACTATACGATAGGCCTTATCGTTCCACGAAACTATTACAGCTTGGTTTTACGAGAAACGGTTTCCCGCAATAAGTAGTAAAGATCATTTAGCCGCGAATCAGCTCGAAAGGGCCTAAACCGCGATAATAACCCATCTACGATAACGGTTTACCAGGGTTTAGCAAAAATGTTAAGATTCGAGAAGATAAGGAAGGATCTGGAAGAGATATATGCGGATCATGGAAAAAAGGAATATTCCCACAAAGGGATAATGAGCCAAGCCCACGAATCGAGGACGACAAAGGAAACAAGCCAAGCCCACGAAGATCTATATAAAGGGTGCAAGGACGATGGTTCAAGGGGAGGTGGATTCATTGCAAAACACTTAGAAAAACTAGGGTTTCTTACTTCGTTTTCGTTAGCGAGCTGCTTCTCAACTAGGTAACGAGTATACGCTGTAGTTCAAGGATCCTTCTCCAGTAGGTCTTGCGGCCACAGCTTAAACACTGGTTGCACACGCTCAAACACGAATTCGAATAAGACTCTCTTTACTTTCTTCGTTAACTGTATTTGACGATCTGTTCTCCGTTCACTTTCATACTGTTCTACGTTTACGATTCTGTTTTGATCTACGATTTACTTTCGTATTTGCATTGTTCTTCGTTTACATTTTACATATTTGAATCCTGTTACTTTATTATTACTATATGCATCTCTATTCGCAGTCTGTTTTGTGTTGATTTCATTCTATCTTTACTTCGTTTCGTAGTCTGGATCTTATTTACTTCAATATCGCAGTCTGTTTCCGTATCTAATTTACTCACACTTTTTTTGTCTTATTTCATTTCGCAGCTTAGTTTCGTAACTTTAACCAAATCTCTCATATTCATCGACTGATCTCATCGCTTTTTGGCCGTAAAGAATCCGTGAACCATATAACATTGACAATGAGAATTTCGGTTCCCACATCCTCCTCCTGGGTATTTCTGTATTTATGAGTCATTCTTCAGGAGCTATCGTTTATGGTTTCCCATTCCTCACATCCTGATGGCCTACTACCACCGGCGCTAAATCGCTGTCACCCAGCTAACCATCGGCTGAATCAGGACCATTGTCGGTATTTTTGTCCTCATCGCATATATCAACCTCAATATAGGGGTTAAGCTTCTCGAACACTTACCTCTTTCAAGTGTATAAACAAGAAACCAGGGGTTTACTATGTCTCTAGAAACCCCTAACTCGTCATGCTCCCAGATAGTAAAATAAACTTCTGGGAGAAAGCATACTTCTACGTGCAGGCCAACTCCATCTCCATGGCTGCCCTCTTCGCCAGGAAATCAGTAAGGATTTGAATTTTGTTGGTGGTAGGCGACCGGTTCAGGTCGTCCTCTTGTGGGCGTGTTTGATCCTATCGCTAACTTCCCCTTTTTTTGTTTGTTTTGTTTTCAGTTCGTCCTATCGCCAAGAAAGCAAAGGACTTCCCGATCTTGAGTGATTACCTAGCGGTACTTAGGGCTATCGAGAAATGTCAGTGGTTCAGCTTCAACTCTACCCGTATTGCTGCTGCTGTAGCTTTCATAGCTGCTTGGGAGTCCGACTAATCTTCTCCTCCTTCCAAATCTCTTACAACACTCCACATCCAATCTCCCAAAATGTGCGTCTTACTGTCCAGCTCCCCAATCTGGAGCAGAGAGAGCTGCTAAAGCAGCCCGAAGGCGGGCTGAATGTTGCGCGATAAAAGAACGGGTAACGAAGCTTTAAAATTTATAAGCCCATTTCCTAACAATCACAAAATCCGTAAGTGCACAAATATGCTATTGTAGTACTTTGGGGTCGAACCACAAGTAGCAAACTTAGCTAGATGGATTTAAGCATTGGAAATGCACATTCAAGCCTAATCTAAGCAAATAAGGAAGGCTGGGGGTTGTTTTGGTTTTTCTTAGTAATCTAGAAATGAAAGCAATGCAAGAAAGTAAATGACTTAAATAAAAGCAATAAACTTAAATAAAGAAAGCAAGCATAAACATAAAGATATAAACTTGAAATATAAACTTTGAACTAAGGAGATGGACCCATGAATGTTGTAATGGATCTACTTAGAAAGATGGTAATGATGGTGTTAGATTAAGCTATTGAGCATAAATCCATGACCAAAGGCAATACTAGCCTAATCCACTCTCATGGCAAAAAGCCATTTCCTTATCAATCGCATTCACTCACGCTCTCGCTTTGTTGCGAATGATAAATCGATTAGGAATCATTAAGAGCAAGCCCATATATTCACTAATCAATCTAGAAAACAAATCTCATTGGCTAGATTGAAATAACAAGTATTTGGTTCTCCAAGAAATTTCATCGAATACCTCTCGGGCGATAAAATGCATACAAGTCTAGATGTTAGTTAGCTACTCTAAAACCTAGCATTAAGCACACCAAATCCTTTGGAAACCTAAGATTAGATATCCCTAACACCATATCACAACCTAATATAAATATATCTAAACATCCATGGTTCCATCAAAAGAGACTACTCACACAACATAAAGGAAAATAAAAGAGATGAAGAGAAAGATAAAGATTTCATAGATAAAGATAGATGTTTGATTCAAGAAACAAACTTAAAAGAGAGACTATTGATCTTCAAGATCAAGAGAGAAAGCATAAAAATACAATCTTGAAAGTTATAAAAGTGTTGTAGTGTGGTGGCTTATCAGTTGTTTCATAAAACTAGGTTAAAGGGGTATTTATAGGTGGGAAAAAGGTGATTTTCAGGCATATGTTGTCAGCCATAGACCTAGGTCGATGGGAACATGCCAGAGGTCGATGGTAGCAAACATCCAGTAGGAAAGGCATTGTTTGTTGGAAATGTAGCCAGCCATCGACCTTAGGTTGTCAGTCATCGACCTGGAGGTCGATGGGAGCCTCCCTTTAGCAGATTATGTGGCTTCTTGCTCCATTTGATGTCCTCTTTTGTTCCCATCTTCTCCCATTGCTTCTAGCCTTTAAATCCCATTGATTCTTGGTCTTTCTGGCCTCTAGAATCCATCATCTCAAGCTCTCAAAGTGATCTCCAAAGTTGCACCTACAAATGCAAAGATAATGACATGTAAATGCAATATGTTCCTAAACTAGAGTCTAGACTCAAACTAATGCATTCTAGGACTTATATGCAATATTAACAACCTAAATGCATCTAAAACATAAAAGAAATGAGTTCTAAAATGCATGAAAACCTAAGCACATCAACTCCCCCGAACTTGGCCTTTGCTTGACCTCAAGCAAACAACAAAGGTAAAATCCGGAAGCGAGGTTTGAAAATGAGAATCCAAGCCAAAGTATGTCTAGAAATGCCTATAACCCAATGTCCTAAAGAGTAGTATTATAATGCATAAATCACAAATACTAAATGTACTTTGCAATACTTATCGCAAGAACTATCTCTAGGCATCTAAGTTAAATATCCACATACCATCTTATCCACCTATCCCTTAATATTCAATTAAGTATATGGCGTGCGGTCTTTACTTACGGGCAAGAAGTCTTAATCCATTCGGCTTGGAAATAAAAGGGATGGATATTCAAAGAAGTGTTCAAAGGAGGTTTCACTCGATTTTGATGGTGGTTTTCTCTCAAAAACAATTAATGCAAGACATATGGCAAAATCAAGGTAGTAGCCGAACAACTTATGCATACAAAGCTATTGCTTCCACTAGGCTACAAATCCCGATTCCCATAAATAACCTACACTACCCGGATGTGTTTCCTTTCTTAAAGTTCTAGAGATCGAACCCCACATGCTCTTCGTTAGCAAGAGTTTCAAGATTTTCCAAAGAGATCAACAACTCCCTTTTTTTGATTTCTTTGCTTAGTACTAAGAGACCCTTTTCCAATTCTATCAAACCCTTTGTTCTTCTAGCAATTCTCTTTTATTTTCTCTTTTTGGACCCACTATCTCTAAATCAAAAACCTTGAATCATTTTTTCCTTTTCTTCGAGATTTCACTAGTGACTCTCTTTTCAATTCTTAATTCTTGAAACTTATGCTAGGAACTTACAAGACTTTGGATCTCTTAGACTCTTTTCCTTATGCTCTCTTTCCCTTATAATTTATTATCCATGCTTGCATATTTTCTCAATCAAGAACAACCTTTTCAGGCTTTTAACACTAGACTCACCAAGAAAAACTCCCAAACCCATGTATTAATTGAAAGACCTTCCTAAAATCTAGTTAACCTTAAAATGAGGCTAACTCTAAGGAAGCACTAGACTTTGTCGTTCAACTTCAATTTACACGAGTTTTTGCCCATGTGTGCATTTTCCAAAAGAGGCCTCACATTCAAACAATAAGGAAGGTATAAAAGGAAAGGTTTTGGGTTTTCAAGGTGAGGAAACTACTCTTAAAATGAGAGTAGCCACTTGAGTTAAGAAGAGTGGTTAAATAAGGCCAAAACAAAACTCAAGTGTTTAGTGTTTTACCATGTAAAAGTACTTCAAGACCATAAGCAAGAAAAAACTAAAAAACTAAGTCCAGTTAGGTTTACTTAGATGGGATAGGTTTCAAATCCAATATGTTTCCATTTTTACAAAGAGCTTTGAGAAGCCAATTCAAAGCATGGATTTTCCAAATTTCTAAGTGGTTCAAGCATCATAATTTTACTAATGAGGGCATGGAATTGTAAGCATGACTAAGCCTACTTACAAGGCAAGGTTCTCTTTTGAAAAATGCAATCCTATATGTTCTAACCATCTAAGTATTCACAAAGTATTCACAAATGGATTCGCCTTCAAAACAAATAAAAACGAAAACATGAAATGGTATTTACAATGGTTATAGGTGGTACCTCTTTTGTTTAGGGTAAGCTTGGTTTGGTGGATCATCCCCTCTTTCTAGTCCTCTTGTAGGTTTTTATGTTGGTGTCGTTCCTTTTGTACTCTCTCATCTCACCCAAAGAGACTAGTGCTTCTGCGGCTATTGGTGTAGTCGCTTGAGTGATGCTCCCTTCTGTGTGTCCACTCCCATCTCCTCTTGTCTTGTTTGGCTTTGTACCCCAACGAGTAGCCTCCTTAGCTCTTCGATATCGTGGTTCACCTTCTCCTCAAATGCTCTCCTTTCTTCTAGTAAGACTTGGAGGAGTTCCTTTTCTCCTTTATAAGTAGAAGCTTGGTTGGACTTTCATTTTTGTGCTTGAGCACCCTTCCTACCTTTCGTGATTGGTGCCATTCTTGTTGTTTACTCAAATGATTCCTACACTTAAAAAAACTGACATGTATGCTCCAAATTTTTTTTTATGGCTCAAAATTCTTGAATTCAAGAAGGTTCAAGTGACAAAGAACATTCTCAAGGCATCAAGGGACAAAAGATTAATGAAGTACATCAAGAAGCCCAAAATTAAAAGAATCACAAAATTTCAAATTTTACAATTCAAATCCGTCACCAATCCAAAACCATGGATTAAAATGGTCATAACTTTGTTTTTACTCAACGAAATTGCAAAATTCTTGTTGGGAACTGATGTGAGAATTCTTTTCCCAATCGAGTTTAATCCCAAAACTCAACTCTATGCCTCAAGTGCAAGGCTAGTTGTTGTAATAATGGTATCGAATCCACAAGGAGCAACTATTCACGCAATTAATCCTATAACTAGTTTCATGATCTAAGTCTAACAAAGTGATTGGAATTAAAAGACCTAAATGCTAATTAAATGCGAGGTTTGGGGTAGTGAAGCTCATATCAAAGGCAAGGCAAAAGATAAACTAGTCCATACTCATGATCCTAGTCCATTCAACAAATCCTAAATCATTTCAATCTCTCGATAGTGATCTAGCAATTGTCAATCATTAAGTACAAACCAAATAGCCTACTTAACACTTTAATCATCTATTCCCATAGGCTAAGAATGCTAAGCATGATTTAGATTCTATTAGGCATTTCATCAAACACCTTCTGGGTATGAAAGCCTTGAGATCTAAGATTTGATTGATCATTTCAAATATAGATTTAAGCATCCCTAAATCATGTGAATCTACAAGAACCCAACCTCTAACATCAATATTAGCACCTAGATCTAAATTGATCATTACTCGCTAGACATGCTTAAGATACTCCTGGAATCTAAAGCAAATCTAATAGTAATCATCAAGAAAGAAGAAAAGAAGAAAAAAATGCAAACTTTAAAACAAAGCAAAGAGATTTCTCTCTTGAATCTAAAGACATACAAAGTTTATAGAGTTTAGAGATTTGGGTCAGGTTGACCCGGGACAAACCGGGTCAAACCCATCATTTGGCTTGAACAAAGGCTGCTGGCGGTCTGGGTATGTTGTGCAGACCGCCAGACATAATGGTCTCAACTGCCAGGATTGATTTGTGGACTGGTGGCGGTCTAGGCAGGCCATGTAGACTGTCAGACAGAAGGGTCTCAACTGCCAGCCTAAGTCGGTAGAGGGTTGGCGGTCTAGACTGCCAGTACAGACCACCAGACGGAGGCTTGTTGACTGCCAGCTTCTCTTCTAGGTGCTAGAGCTTTCCGTTCTTGCTTCTGAGTCACCGGCTCATCCATCGGTCTTCAAGGTGACCTAAAATGGGGTAGAAAAGAGGAGAAGAATGTACAAATGCAACATCTAATACTCCTATATGGACTTCCCTAATCTAGACTTGAAAAATGACTCGAAACAATCTAAAAGATCTTATAATGCTAGGAAAACTCTACTAAATACTAAACTATATCATGCAAAATATGATAACATCAACTCCCCTGGACTAGAATCTTGCTTGTCCTCAAGCAATTTGGACAAGTACTAGTGAATGGGAGAGTGGTTTGAAAGTGAGAACTAATCGCAAGAGTTTGAAAAGGTGGTTAAAATGAAATCATTAGGATGTAGTAGGAAGTAGGGAGAGTCAATTCTACTCTCTCGTACTTCGCCATACTCTTTCCAAGTCATGCTAGCTAGCCTACGCCTAAACCTTCACAAGCATTTCATAACCAACAACCCTTTAACATTCATTTTGCATATATAAGTGGAACTTCACCTATGGGCATGAAATCAAAAACCATTCGTTTTGGAAGAAATAGGCTTTTGGGTGAAAAGGAGGAGCTTTCTTTAAGTGTTTATGGGTTCCTCTCATTTAAAGAAATGCATTCAAGTAGTAAAAACGAGGGAGAAATGGACAATTGGCTTGTACAAAGACTAGCCTTCTCTAATTCATTCCCATCCCAAAAATGCTCCCTAGTTCTACCCTTCCTTTTTTCTTGATAAACCACTAAAACACCCCAATCACTTCTCAAACACGACCTTTAGCTTTTTAGGAACACATCTAAGGTTTTTGCTTTCGTTTTCTTTTTAGCTATAGCTCTTTTCTTAACCTTCACTTAGGTTTGATCCTTTCTTTCAAGTCCTTTGGACTCTAAATTTTTTATTTTCTTAACTTATGATCTTTTACCTTCTTTTTATATATTTGAGCTATCCTTTTCTTTCTTTTCTTTACTCTTAGAGTGTATTACGATTTCCTTTTTCTTCTTTTACGGTTTTCCTCATTGAACCCCCTTTATCAACATAGGACATTCCCAACCCATGATCAATAAGTAAACACACTCTTATCTAACCCCATCCTATCTAAACTAGTCTTAAAATGAGACTAGTCATAAGATGGATCATTTTTATCGTCCTAATACTCACGGGGTTTTACATATGAATGCATCAAAAGAGACCTCACTCAATTTAAAGAACAATATCAGGTTTGAAAAAGGGTCGGGGCTAAAGGTGGGGAACCATGCTTAAGATGAGAATGGCCACTCGAATTGGTTAAGGGTGGTAAAAGGGGATAAGACCAACCGAGTGTCAATGTGTTTTCCATGGTTCATGTATTTAAAGCCCATAAGCAAAGTTAATTCTAAAGCTTATTAACTTTTAATTTCAATAGGGTTAAATTCAAATCATGCAATATTCAATCTAGACGTAAACAATTAAGCTGAGAGTTCCGAGCATGGATTTTCCATTTTTTATGTTTGGCTCATGCTATTTGATACTATTAGCAAGGTTTTCAATTCAACTCCTAAGTATAACCCTTTACGCGATACTTCAATCATAGTCCTCATGCATATGCAAATGCATCCTATATGCTTGTAAGACTCGATCCTAAGGATATGAGTATGAGAAATGCAACTACATGTTTCTTTGTTTTCAATTTTTTTGATTTTTTTGGTTTTTACATGCCATAACTATTAACAATGCAATCCTAGACTATATGAGACTCAAAGAAACGAAAAACGAGACAAAACAACTAAAAATGATCATTAGTAACCATTTTCCTCCCCCGGAGTTACTCATCACCGTCCCGGTGGATGAATAAAATATTACGAAGGAGACTAAATCACAAAGTAAAAGATGAAATAAAATTGTATTTACAATGGAAGAGACGGTACCTTGAATCACCATTCGGAGGGGTTATAAGCTTGTGGCCTCGGGACTTTGAAGTAGAACTTCTTTGGAAGGTGGAATTGGATGATGTTGTTGGTCTCCATGTGGGTGAAGCGGCTATTGGGTAGGAAGCAACAAAGAGGTGTACCGTCGTCGCTTGTAAGAGCATACGTAAGTNGAGTGCTGGTTGTAATGACCCGTCAACGTCCTTATCCTCGATAGATATGCCTCATCCATGCATAGTCTCTCCATAAGCTCTTCGTAGAAGTTGAGGTTAATTGATGCATGACGGAAGAGTGGAGTGAGCATTCCACCGATGTGTATCCCATCTTGTCCATATCGATCAAGGTTCGCTCGAATGCTCATGTGGTGCAATAAGAAGGTAGACCCTTAGCATAATTCAAAATTGGAGAATGGAATGGCTCTACCGACATGTTCGTGGAGTTTGTATCCTATTGCTTCATAAAGAATTCCCAATTCTATCGGAATTGACCACCCGGGATGTGCTCTTGCGAACATTGTGCTACCAAGTAACCTCATAGCATGACGGGTTGTAGGATTCTTGATCTTGGACATCTTTGCGATTAGGAAGTCGTTGTCTTCATCGGTAGCAATGTTCCTCCATAGCAACGATAGTTGATTGCATTCCGGAGGCACGCTCAATGCTCCCATACTCGGAAAACCATACATCTTGCAAAACCGGTTGAATGTGAGCGAATACCTGTTTGGTCTAATTCGGAAATAAATCCTCTTACTTTCCCCTTCTTCTTCTTCTTTTTCATATATAACGGTAGCAAGGAATTATCGTGCGAGCTGCGGGTATGTTGCTTCATCCATTGTCAAAAGAATCCGGACGCTCATCTTATCTAGAAAGCCGTCAACTTGCTCATAAATCCCCATCCTTCGCATTACCTCTTCATCCGAAAATCTCATGGGATGTAAGTCAAGTTGACGAAGCTCGGTTAGATGCCCGATCTCATCATTTGTCCATCACAATAATGCGGTGCCCTCTATTCTTTTTCCTCTCCCTGAGGAACTTGCTTGTCCCCAATTAGCTTGGTAAGAGGTGTAACTTCCTTGAGTGCGCTCATAGTTCGCCATTGTGCCTTTAAAAGGTCAAAAACTACGTGAGTTTAGAGAGTATGTAAGATAATGGTTTTAGAGAGTTGAGTATAAAAAGCATAGCTTATGAACTTGCTAAAAACCATTAACCTATTTCCACCATCAAGATTGACTCAACCCATTCCTTATAGTACCCAAGATTGATACTTTAAAATTGAAAATACAAACAATTGGGTTTCATCATAGAATGACTCAAAATTGACCCCATGAGAAGTTCCAAGTAAAGCATTGGATCTTTGAACACCATTTGCAACCACAATCTCTTAGTTTCCCTAAATTTCGTTTTTCTCAAAATCTCTAAGAACCCTAATCTTTGAAATTCAAAAATCTCATCAATCCCAAAGCAATCTATGAAGTTATGGCTAAAAGAACCATTACCCAAGCACATAAAATGTCAATCAATGAAAGTTACAAGGTTGGAATGACCGAAATCTAAAGATTCTATAGATTGAGTAAGAGAGAGAGTTATGAGAGATTACCTTTTTCTTGAGAGATTTAATGTAGGATGAAACTAAAGCAGGAATTAAGCAAAAAAGAGGTGAAGTTTTGAAATCAAGAAGAGAAAATCCAAAAATGTTGGCCTTGGAAAGAGAGGAGAATGGAAAGTTTTATGTTTTCTCCTATCTGTTTCGTGCAAATGAAGAGAGAGGGTGATGAAGTGGGTTTAAGAAGGAGAAAAAGTGGCTTTTAGGGTACTTACCTAGCGGCTGGCGGTCTGGGTAGGCGGTGCAGACCACCAGCCAGAAGCTCTTTAACCGCCGGGAGTTGTTTGGGGGGCTGGCGGTCTAGACTGCCAGTGCAGACTGCCAGACAGAAACCCTTAAACCACTGGGGTTGAACTGAAGAGATCCGGCGGTCCAAATGCATGGTGTGGACCGCCAGGCAGGGGCTCTTAAACCACCGGGACACTTTCAAACATGTTTCGCTCCCAAAGTTTGCTCTTTAACACCTACAACCATAAAACTCAACCCAAAACTAAGTTACTTAAGGACTATATAATTAAAAATATGTACAAGGATACCATGAGATTGCCTCCCAAGTGCGCTTGTTTAACGTCCCTAAGCTTGACGATGCTTCCTTTCTTTGACTAGTGAGTGTTGGAAGGAACATCCACTGTGCTCTTGTATTCCTTGTTGAAAATCTCGAGACTGATCACCCTACAAGCCATTTCCATCTTGTACTTCAAACCGTTGTCTAAGACCCATTGAGGAAGTTTTGTTCTTGTCCTCGAGAATAGGTTAGGCATTCCCTTGCACTTCATCTTGTATTCCGCCACACCACCTTCGATGCTCATAGGAATTAGTCGCATGGAGGGTGCTATCTTCGTTTTTTTGAATCCAACCCCGGGATTTACTTTGGGCAACCCTCGTCATCATCATATCGAAATAACTTCTTGAAGTCCTTGAACAAGTCAAATTCTTCCGGTGGCTCGTGATATTTTCTCATGTCTTGAACAAACAAACTATCACTTAGATCAAGGATATCTTCTTCTATTCCTCTAATCTCTTGAGAAATCCGTAAAGTCAAAGTTCCACAAACCTCATTCCTTACGCTAATCATCTTGTAAGATTTTTCAGGGTCAATGTTGGTAAGAATGACCTCTTTCTTCTTAAAGTCAATCAAAGTCCCAACAGTTTCAAGGAATGGGGCTCCTAATAGCAATGACAACTTTCTAGGTCCCGATATCTTGACAACAACGAAATCTATAGGGACTATGCAATTCCTGACCTTCAAAGGGTAATTTTCGAGTTTCCTTATAGGCCTTTTGGATGGATGAGTCTCCCTAAGCTATCGGAAAAGTGAGCTTGATTGCCTCCTTGATTCCAAATTTGATGATCATGTCGGATGAAATCACATTGACACTTCCTCCCGTGTCCACTAGAGCTTCTTCTTGAAATGCATCTTACAACAAGCAAGGTACTACAAACTTGTCGGGTTTCACAACCTTTTCAAGAACTCTTACCACGGGTAGAGGGGGTAGCACACCATGCTTTCTAGCTAGCACTTCAAGGCTCTTCTTTCTCAGCTCATACTCCTCTATTCTAGCCTTGAGCTTAGGATTTCTTGTAGATAATTCCCTTAAGCCAGAGGACACATTGTCCACCTTATGTACTGGGAGATCAAAGTATTCCCTAAGTTGTTCCTTAATAAAATGTTGGGGGTAGGGAAGAGATGGCTTGTAAAGATCCTTATTCTCTTGAAACTTTACCACTCGCTTCTTTTCCTTAATGGTGTCCTCGCCACCAAAAGCTTCCTCGGCTTCTCTTTTTGGCTTGCTCAAAGACCCTTCCACAAGGGTGGCTTTCTCTTTCTTTGAGGTAGATTGGGCAACGGCCATTATCTCATCAACACATCCAATACCAACCTTCTCAATTGATGTCATATCTTCATCACAGTAGATGACCCCTTCTTTATTAACTTTGAATACCAAGGAGTGACTCAATCTCACTAACCACATCCTCGGCTTGATACTCAAAAGCAAAATTTTCAAACATCATATTGCAAAAGTCCTTTGGGTTGGCTTCGGGCTTACCCGGTAGGATTCCTTTTCCATTGTTCTTGGAAGAACTAGCAATTTGGGCAACTTGGTTGTCTAGAATTTTCATGTGGGTGGCTAGATTCTCAACCTTCTTGTTTAGGTCACACCAAACTCCATCAATCTTTTGATTCACATCACCCATCCTCTTGTTGAAATCAAAAGCGGCTTTGTTTTTCCCTTCCAACACTTGCTTCAAGAGGGTTGTGTTCTCACCCTCCTTTGGGGTTGAGTAGATGAATTCCCCGGGTTGGAGAGAAACTTGAAAGGTCCTTTCGGTGGGAAGCTGCTTGGAATTCACCCTTGTGGCCTATCTTTTTGCATAGGGTAGCTTTGATCTGATGGGTTAGCAACATCTGGATTCCGGTAGGAAAGATTGTTGTTCCAATATTTAAACGGAGGGTTGTAAGGCTTAGAATAGTATCCCCCTTGAATGTAGCAAAGGTCTTCTTGGTTCTCAATTTCTTGGTCATTGCCATCTCCTTTACCTTCTTCTATGTGTTCCACTACATTCATGGATCTTTGGTTCATCTTAGTAAGCCTATCAATCTTCTCATTCAATTCTTGCAACCGAGAATCATCCCTATAACTTCCATCCTTGTCACGACCATAGCTTTGGTCGCTTTGAGCCAAGTTCTCAATGAGCTCTTCTCCTTCCTCAACATCTAGGTTGGCAAAGCTCCCTTTGCTTGCCGTGTCATGCGAATTTCGATATTTTTCGAAACAACCTCTATAGAAAATACCTAGCAAAGCATCCTTAGCTACATCGTGATGAGGACAAGACCTGACATTGGATTTCAAATGCTCCTAAGCTTTATAAAACGACTCATTATACCCTTGTTTGAAGCTTGTTATGTCAATCCGAATTTTCGCGGTCTTTTGCTTCGGAAAGAACTTCGTCATGAACTCATTTTCAACTTGAGCCCATGTAGAGACTTGATCTGTGGAGATATTATTTTCCCATTGTGCGGCTACATCTCCTAGCGAGAAAGGAAATAGTATCATCTTAATAGCTTCCTCGCTTACACCATTTATCTTTGTAGTCCGAACAAGTCTTTTAAACTCATCGAGATGGTCGAGGGGGTTCTCTGATGGTCGACCATAGAACTTGTTGTTTTGGATCATACTTATGAGGCTATGCTTAATCTCGAAGTTGTTGGGCACTACTGCGGGTGGGTGAATACCAGTTCTTACTCTCTTTATGTGGGGCTCGTCATAGGCAACTATCCTTTGTGCCCTAGGAAGCCCTTGGTCTTGCATCCCAACGCCTCGAGCTTGATCATTGTCCCCCATGTGGTTCCCTTGGTTCTCGTTCCAATCTCTTTATGCCTTCCACTTGTGGAATCAAATTTGATGGACCTCTACTACGCAAGTTCATGCACCTATACAAAGACAAGACAAAGTGTAAACAAAAGTTAGAGACTTCAAATAGAAAGAAATGACTTAGGCTCAACAAACCAATAAATGTTGAGAAACTAATGAGAAGGATGTCTTTATTAATGATAGGAACAT
>OVAN01003990.1:0-27175 GCA_900406275.1 Anastatica hierochuntica
TATATATATATATATATATATATAAACCAAAACCATTATTTAAGTGGATAACACCACCTTTCTATTATTTAATAACAATGATTTACACATACAAAATGATAAAGTCCTCCTTACTAAGCGCGTAGGACATATTCTCCTCGTGTGCTGCATAAAATCTTCTTTCATATGAGAAGATTTGCAGATTGCATACCAATCTAATCATTATCCTAACCTAATAAAATATCATTTTCGAAAAGTTGGTTCCCCCTACAACTTGTGGACCAAAATCATTTGCTTCAACATTATAAACCCACTTAAGCTTCTTATTTTGTTTTGACATATCTAGTAAAAAACCCATGAACAAAGATAAGATTCAATCTTTATCTCCGGGAGTAGTAGTGACGAGGTTAGAAGATTATATAAATTCTTGTAATCTTCTTTTCCAATACTTGTAGTTTATTAGATCGAAATACTTGCAGACTGTCTATTTTTTTCGAGATTGTTGTTCTACTCGATTATGCAATTCTATTTTACTTTCAAATTCTACTTATGTAAATTGATTAGCTTGTGGATGGATTGTTTGTGCATAATGCTGAAAGGGAGAAGGTCCAATTGATTATAGGACATTGGAGAAAAATGGATGTTGGGATATGGTTCTTTGAACCAGAAAGAGGCCATGATAAACCGATCTTTCAAATACTAAGTGGGATGGCAAAAGAGGTTAGAAAAGCTCTAAACTTGCACACCCCATATACGATATTGAAGTTAATATGTCAATATCCCACCTGGTTATCCAATGAGGAAGGTAATGGGAATCCTCCACAGAATATATTGGATGATTTAGACGTATCTCTATTCATAATGCCCCAAAGATAAATTGAGGAAGTAGATCTTTTCGTCGCAGTTAGTTCATCTATTTCATATAGAGAGTCTACATGGGCGTCTTCACATCATCTAAGCAGTGCAATCCATCCTGATAACTGGTGCGATTACAACATTCTTGAAGACAGTCTTCAGATACAGAAGGCGAATGACATGACTTTTCTATCGATGAAACCCCAACTCAGAAAGCAGTGACACGATCATTGTAGGAAGAATTCAACCATGCAACAGAAATTAGAACTCCCACACCAAACTTCATCCATTTAATTGTGCTATACAGGTTGGTCCACCTACTCAACTAACCATGACCTCATCAAAAACAACTAGAAATGGAAAGGGTGTAATGATTGATATTGGTGATACCACATGGACAGAACTCCTTCCAACGATAGTTGTGCTATACAGGCTGGTCCATCTACTCAAATAACCATGACCTCATCAAGAACAACTAGAAATGGAAATGGTGTAATGATTGATATTGGTGATTCCACATGGACAGAACTCCTTCCAACGATTTTCGTATGGTTCCATGTTCATCGTTTCACATTTCTCTGTCTGCTTTTGCCTTGTCTGACCACACCACCAATCCAGATGGGACAGGACTGTCTGCAGCGATCAGTCAACCTTCAAATACAAACGAGGAAGAAGATGAACTTACGCTACAACGCATAACGGTGTGGGGTGGTGCGGAGGAGGCATTACACCAATTCTTTAATGAAAAAGTGACAATCCCGCTCTCGTCCCGGTGTTCAATGATCTCAGCATAGAAGGTTAGATAAATTTAAAAATATGCAAAACGTTTGTCTACTTTAATAGCCGATATACATTATATTAGCTATTTATATGTGAAATATTGATATGAGCACAAAAGGTTAAATATATTTTTAATATATTTGCAAATAATATGTATATTTTAATAGTTGGTATATATTACGTGACTAGTCTATATGGAAAATAATGAATTGACTACTTACTCTTTTATAGGAGTTGATGCAACACTTTTCGACATCACATACGAAGGGGATCAACTTTTTGTTGGTCGAGTCTTCAAACCAGAGTTTGATTGCAAGATTAAAGTTGCAATTCACGCAATAAACTGAAAGTTTCATTTTCGTACCTCAAGATGGACTCTGAAGTTCATAATCCTTAAGTGTATATCCAAATCTTGCCCATAGAGAGTATTTGCATCAATTGTCAATCAATCGGACGAATTTCAGATTAGACAAGTGATATTGCATCACACATGCACGGTTGATGAGAGGAGACATTACCATAGTTTGGCAATGACTCAAGTTATCGGCAAAATAATGGCATCTAAATATGTTCGGATTTAAAGAGGCTTGACCCTCGCTGGTATTAGGAAGCTTCTTTTAAATGAATACTCCGTCAAAGTCTCCTATTGGAAAGCTTAGAGGGGACGAGAGATCGCAATGGATCATGCATTGGGTTCTGTTAAGGGAAGTTACGCCTTCTGCCAACTTATCTAAACTTTCTCGATGTTGCTAATCCTATAAGCCTTTGTTTCATTAAGTTCAATGATCTCGAAGATGGAGGATGGCAATTTAAATAATGTTTCCTCGCATTTGCAGCTGCCATAAATGGGTTTCAATGGCTTAGGAAGATGATTGCTGTTGATGAAACATCACTAAAAGCGTGTTATGGTGGAGTCCTCATCTCTGCATGTTGCCAAGATGGTAACTTCGAGATATTTATAATCGCATATGGGATTGTTGACAGTGAAAATGACGCATCTTGGAAATGGTTCTTCTAAAAGCTAAATGCGTTTGTTACTGACACTCATGATCTTGTTTTCATATCTGATAAGCATATTAACATATACATGAGAATGCAAAAGGTATTATTCTACCTGAAATATTCGGTCTATATATTTAAAATTTCTAACTATATTATTTGTAGACAAATAGATAACGTAATATTTTTATGGTGATGAGCAAGTTAATAAAAATGCTATGCATGGGGCTTGCACTGTTCATTAGTTGAGGAACATTCGCTCCCAACTCAAACCTAAACCTTAACCCAACCTAATGTCAAAGGCAGCAAGATGTTTCATTGTGCTTAAGTTCGAAAGAATATGTGTTGACATTCAGCTCTTGAATCCATACTGTGCTGCCTACTTGATGGAATTAGGTTTCAATCTCATTCCTTTGAAAAAAGCGTGTTTATTTCGAAATAGCATGACTATAAAAATAGACTTTCTAATTTTAAAATTTTGTCATTTCAAGGCTTTGCGCACTGGGCCTAATGCTAATTTCGCAGAAAGTGGTACAATATTACAGACTCAAATATTGTTTAGTCATATAATAATGTTATCAAAGAGGCTCGGGAGTACTCCCTCATTTGAATGCTTGAGTACATCTGCATTCAAATCATGTTTTGGTTCGCCATAAGAAGAGAAAACAAGGCAATAAACTGGTACCATCCCACTACACATTCAAGAATGTTTGGAAATTAACTTTGAAACCTCAACATGGTTTGTTGTTCGAGTAATTTCAACTGCGGAGTATGAGATTCAATCAATATATGGAGCATCGTATGTAGTCAAGTGTGATTCTGGGACATGTTCATGCAGAGAATTTGAATCATTAGGATTCCCTTACACACATGCATTCGCTTGTGTAGCCCGTGTTGGTGTACCTACTGCGACAATGATTTATGTTTCATTTTTTGTGGAGTAATGGGTCAATAATTATGTGGAGAAGATATACCCCATTCCAACAGTTGGGGGAAAACCTTTAGACGGGTTACACAGTTCAGAACCTACTAATACGTTGCCACCAAAGAGGAGACGCCTACCCGATAGACTCAAAAAAAATAAGAACACAGTCTCGTTGTGATTTCAAGGTATCATCACAATCTATCGTAGTTGTGGTAGATGTTATAATATTTTAGCATCACTATAATGGTAGTCTTGATTATTTGCAACGAAGAGACAATAAAAAAAAGAAGAGATGCAGTCGACGTTTTGGTCTCGGTCACAACAAAGCTTCAGCCTTTACGGCATGTAGAAGGTGTCATATAAGAAGGCGAAGTTTTTTGGCGGTTGACGATGGAATAGCTGAATAAAGCTGCTAACGTCAACAACTTGTTAGCAATGTCGGCAAGCATGTGAAGCAATTTTACAACCTACCGAAATAAAAAGATATATACCAATAATGATTATATGTCTCTCTATTTTGCTTAATTTTAGCTTTGACGTCGTACTTTTTTGTCTGTATATAATGTAATAGCTATCAAAACATCATCTTTTAATGTAATGAAGAATGTGTTTCATTTTAAGTAGATCTATGGACTCGAAACAAATATTCAAACTAAAATATTAGACCAGTATTAGTAAATAGTAAGTCTATTTATCTGGTGTCAAAAAAGAACAGTCGAGACAATTGATAACAACAGAAAAAAATCAATACAGGTTCCTACCTTAAGTTTGCTAGTTATTTAAATAAATTTAACAGTTATAACAATAAATATTTTGGCTGAATGATCATAATAGAGATAACATAGTTACACATAAACGAAAAACAATGTTAAAATTATGACATGGGGAGGAGGTTTACAAAGAAGGGAAAACATAGCGAGATCATAGTTTAAGAAGAAGGTATCCACATAAAGTACATAAAAATAAGAAATACAAAACAAACAACGTCGGTGATAGTTATTCATGAACAATTTCCGGACTCAATAACTTCAAATACTCAATTGCATAGTTTTTCTAGCCCCGTGTAGTGATTCACCATTTAGAATGTTGGCGTCACTCATGTAATTCATGGAATAATGCTCAAGAAAAACCAATGTACCCACCCCGTCAAGACCTGACAAAAAGAGGTATAATAATAAGTATTGACATATGGTCTCGATTAATATTGTAGTACCATGATATAACATACCCTCATCATCAACTGTGAATGGAATCTCGCCACCGAAAATGGGTCTACAGTGCACTTTGAGGCTTTTTGCATGCTTGTTTATAAGGAACTGAAGAAGAACAACAACCGAAATTAACTCCTTCTGGACCACAGAAATTGGTGACCCAATGTTTCCCTTGAAGGAGGAAGGGGGCATAAAAGACATCAACTTCTTGTAACCAGTTCAGACGACTGTCCCAAAGTTGTCAGGCAGGGGCTAGGAACGTGAATGTTTCCTTACTACTATATTTTGAGAAATTAAGGTATTGCCAACCATATGAAGAAGACAAGAGGAAAGAACAAAATCGAAATAATTATTGACATCAAGCTCACGTCTATTCTGCATAAAACTAACCAACATGTCCATTTCCTGTGCGGGGCGTATAAAAAAATGAAATAACATTGTTAAATTTGTAGAAAATCTACATAAATAAATAAAATATCCTTTCTATTATGAGTATGAAGTTACCTGGAGCAACATATGTGATAACCTTTGTTTAATCTGTATGAACACAATGTTGTCCATTATAACTTCTGAAGGAAGCTTGAAGGATCTATAAAAGAAAATTAACATTTCGTTGGAGTTTTAATGATTAATCCTTGCCAATTATATATTTCTTCTAAGATCAGAAAAACTTATACATCATGGGTAACATCTCTCTTAAGCGACTCAAATGTCTCAACCTCGGGGGTTATTGAATTGATTAAATCCCCCAACAAGTGATCTAAGCGGCTTCTTTCGTCTCTTAGGTGGATCACCAACTTGTAACTCTTTATCTTTCCCCTTTCTACGCCCATGCTTTAGATTTTCAATCGGTGGAGTGTATGTATTTATTGCTTGACAAGTTCGTGAACTCGTGCGGCGTTCTTGTAATATCTATGTTTGAGCTTCTGAAAGAGGAACAACTGGAATACTTGCTATCTGTGTACCAAATTCTTTAGATGCATCAAAGTGGGCATAAAATTGGTCTTAGCAAATCTCATATTTATCGTATTTTACCTCCTGAGCTACGTCACACTTTGCCTCCACATCAATACTCTTCGAGTCTCCCAGCTGCACCACCTCATTTGATTGTAATTGCATTACTAATGTTATTAGCATACACATTCTTTGGAAACAAACTCAAATTACTAGAAAGAGCAAATTAAATATAGAACTATTATAAAATTATCAATTCTAAGAAGTGAAAATCAATTTCCTTAATGAATGGAACGAGTTCGTAACACGTACCCCTTGTATCGCCTCGCCGCTTTAATGTGCAGAACCATGCAGACCAATGCCTAATATTTCTTTATTTGAGACCTGAACATGAGCTAAAAAAATTACCATCTAATAGTATGTTCACGATTTAAAAATAGACATACTAAATAAATAAAAAATTTACAAACTTATAAGTAGGAGAAAATCTAGAATATTTATGACCAACTGAGAAGAACCTTCCATAGACATCTGTGTAAGCCCAATATAGAATGAGGGCGCCTCTGTGATACCCGTATAGGTAGAAACCTGAAAACATAACGAAAAAAATTACCAAAACATGATACGTCACCTGTTTGAAAAATACACATTCTACATAAATAACACTTCTACACATGTTCAATGGTTATACAATCTTAAATATATCTAACCAGATGAGAGAAATCTTCATTAGACATCTCAGTGTGTCCAAGCGAAGATGAGGGCGGCTTCTCAATATCCTCTACTACTCCATCGCCAATAACACTTTGGCCAGCAATATAATGCCACCATTGCCACACCGTATAAAATATCCTATGTAGTATATCACGAAAACTACAAGTGAGGCAATGAGATATGGTGTATTCGTTTAAACATGCACCTAAATTTTTACAAAAATTTTAACTTTACCGTCTTAGATTCCAAAACATCCGCCACATGAACACCACCAGACTAACTATTATGTTCAAATGCATGCTCTTCTCGAATAAGTGTCAACATAAGGTTACCAGAGGCATCATGCTCTTCATCAGCAAACTCCATCTCAATCCTAAAACCGTCATCACTGTCTCCGAAACATGATATACCCTCAACCTACGCACAAAGAACAAGATAACCAATTACAAAAGAAACTACACATTCTAAAAATATAACAATGTTATTTCCACGGTTTTGTTCACAACATTAAACTGGAACAGTAATTCACCAACATCGCCTTCTTTTTCAAGCATGCGTGTGTGGTTAACATTAACAATCAAACTAATTTCAGCAATATACCTAACAAGAACTTCAATCCTCCCATTGTCTTCTTCAACACATCTACTCAAATCTGGGTGGCTAACAATAGCAGAGCAGAAAACAATGTTAACCAAGAGAATTGTGCGAGAGAAACCATGAACCGCTAAAGTTTCTTGGATCAATTTCATTGCCTCAGTCGCCTTAACACTGTTTACAGTAAGTTGGAATGACTTACGACCCCACGAGTAAGACAAAAAAGCTTATGTATCTTCAAGCAACTCCACATATTATTCTTTAATAATTGTTGGTTTAGAAGTCGAGCAACAAATACTATGCAAGCGTAAAAAGCACCAATTTATATCTTGTTTTTGCATTTTTGTACTTCTTTATCATCATGAACATTGTATAAATCCACATAGTTGTCGGTTTGGGTTTTGAACTGAATAGTCACCTAAATGTTGTGTCCTTCGTAGAAGTTCATTCACCCCCTTCCCTTTATCTTTGCTCTGCGTTTTCCTTCGAATGGCACCCATCTGACCCTTCAGAAAATTCAACCCAATAACAAGTGCAAACTCCTTTAGCCCATGACGAACTGACTTCCCAGCAAATAACCACCATAGCTCATGGTTTTTGTTGGTAACTAGGTAACGTGTGAGAATATATTGGACTAAGTTAACCGAAAAATTTTGGTTACCCATCAGCAAAAGCTTTCCAAATTGGGATTCGGATAAACGTTGCAAATGTTCAACTTCCAGAGCCGATTTTATATCTCCAATCCATCAAAGGTTAAAATAAGTGTTGATTTCTGATCTTCGGGTTCACAACTAAGTTTAAACAGCCTTTTGTGGCAAATCCATCTCCTGATTGAGATCCACGACCTACGAAAGCAAATACGAGGTAATTTAGATTCTTCTTTCTTACATCAAGTTGAGCCTAATAGTGTAATTATACAGATAGACACACTATATAATCAGTCTGTCTACACGGGTTGAACAAAATATAGAGCAAGGCAATATAAATATAAAACTAAACAAACATGATTTCAAGATATTTAGTACAATATCAACATTTAGACTAAGCGAAGATGAAAGTAGAAAGTTTACCCCAACCTTCGTAATCGACACAACAATGAAATCCCTTATTCATATGTAAATGAGCAAAAAATTCAAATTGACAAAATCAATTGAATTCCCAACTTAGTGAAAACATATAAACATGCTATATTAGAATGTATGACAAGCAGATCACATAAACAAGAAAACATTAAATATTGAATAATCAACATCAATGACCAAATGCAAGGAATGAACAAGAGCACCATCACTCACAACTGAAAAATATTAACCCTGCTAGTCAAGAAAACAAAAAAGGAAACAACACAAATTAAAGTTTTCAATATTGGAATCCACTTCACACATTCACTAACGACATAGATATTAGGGGTTTCAAAACCCTAGATTTAGGCAACTTAAATATATAAGAAATAAACACCTTAAAATACTCTAACCCGCTGCCTGTGGTCGATCCACTGACAATGCCTTCTGTGAATCGGGGAGTTTAGCAAACAAATAGATTGCTAAAACCCCAGAAAATTGAAGACAAAAATGTAAAAGAGAAGAAGAAAAAAGCTATAATGAGAAGAAAGGAAAGTTAAACAAGCCCCTTGTTTTTTCCTCTCTTTCCCAAATAAGTACATACACAATAATAAATTAAATTGTTTCTACCTTTTTCTCAGTTTACACATAATTATCATTTATAGTTTGAATTTATATATTGTTTCTGCATCTCTGTACTTCTTTTCCATCATGACATTTGTATAAATTCACATATTTGTTGGTTTTGGTTCTAAATCTCAAAATTGTTGGGGTCAAAAACGGTAACATCAAAATCATCGCCCAAAATTTCCGAATAACTCCCAAATATCTCGAGATACGAGTTGTTGGGGTCAAAAATGGTTATGATAAAATCGATGCCTAAAAGAGTAACGGAAACGTCGTCTCTCCTTCGAAAATGAAAATCGTGAAAGATTTATCAATTTCGAGGCTCTTGCACTCTAGTCAATCCCCTCTCGACCAAATGTCGAAGCTCCGCGTATAGCAATCCATAAGCGGCCGCTTCGCAAAGTCCAGTCACTCGCGGAAAACTAATCGCGAGAATAACGAAATCAACGTCTGAGACCTCCGAGAGACCTCAGTAAAAGAGTTCCGGAGCAACAAGAAGTCACCGTAAACGACGGATAACCGCGTTGCTTTGAATATATGAGTGATACGAACAACGACAAGTCTAGCCGCCCAATGGGCGCCAGACTGGCGCCCAGACCACCGTCTGGATGCTCAAAGGGCGCCTAGACCACGCTTTCCCGATCGTTTTCTCCTTCGAATCCCGGTTCAAGCGTTTCTTGTTTCGTCTCGATTGGAATCTCCATTGAAGTTTCGCGGAAATACTCGTAAAGACTTATACTTTTCGTAAAAATTTCATATCGATCGTATAAAACGATAACGGTTAAGTCGAAAATCGACATTGTCTTAACAATACGATCGGTCTTATCATTTCGTAAAACCGTCATCGTGTAGTGGTACGAAGAACGATTTCTTCGAAAGCAATCGTAAAAATCACTTTGTCGCTAAAAGGCCCACGAAGATCCCAAACGCGACAAAAGTCCACTTACAATTTCGGAACGGGAACAGGCCCAATTGCGTCAATGATCTACCCGAGTTTCGCGAAAGTTAAAAGCGAAATACGATAAAGTCAAAATCTGAAGATAAATATGGAAAATTCGTAAAGATATGAAATATTCCCGAAAAAATGGAATATTTCCGCGGGAGGATATGCACAAATCTAGGGCAGAAAAGAAAACGGATTTAATCTACGAAGGCATATAAAAGAGGGGCTAAGGGGAAGAACAGGGGAGAATTTTCACAACTCATACTTAGAGCTTTAGGTTTATTTTCGTTTATTGCTAGCGAGTTGTGTCTCAATTAGGTTAACAAGTCTTACGCTGTTAGATCTAGGATACTCGCCGACAGCTCTCGCGGTCACGGCTTACCACTTATTGTAATGCTCAACGCATATTCGAATAAGATCTCTATTGCTCTATTTTTCTTTCGATTCTCTTTTACTTCGTCGTCTGTTTTCTTCGTACTTTTGTTCTACTGTTGTTTGGTTTAGCAGAAATTCGGGACGTCAAGGAAAGTTAGGATTTCCTGGCTTTCCTCCGAATACGAATATCGACAGTGCGAATTTCGGTTCTCACAGTTTGGCGCTAGAAGGAGGGGACTTATTCGCGCAGGGTACGAATCAATCTTACTCGTAGCCGCAAAACGTTAGATCGAATATGACTACAGACGACCAGAACAATCAACCGGCTCGTAACGACGACAGTGCCAATAACGACACTGGAGACACTCCAGTGACGAACAATACCGCGGTCAACGCTGACGTAAACACTGCGGCGTTCGAAGAGATCAAAAAGATTTCCTCGACTCTCGAAAAGAATTCGGTCGAACAAGATAAACCAACTACCTCTCTCGGTAAGCAGGTTAAAACCCTAACTGCGAGAGCTAAAACCATTCTCCCTCGTGGAGCTACCAGACTCTGTGGAAGAAGACTTGTCTTTGCAACTTCACTCGACAGACCCCGGAACGCGCAGGAAAAACCGTTGGAACAAAATCCTGACGAAATCACCCCTGTCGTAGCACAGAACAACAGGATGAACTTCCGACTTCCGAGAAGAAAGCGAAAGAAAACAAAGTCGAGCAAATCGATTTAGACTCCAGCGATCAACCAAATCCCACGTATGAAGACGCTGACGTACACCCAAGAAGGGTTAAGGGTCGCGCAACAAAGAAGAATTCTCAGCTCAGTGAACCATGACGAAAGAAGAGGAAAATATCTTCTGGGTAGAGCAAGAGAAACAGGCGGAGGAGCAGGCCAGAGCCAGCCATCTCAAAAAAGACTTGCGACGATCTCAAAGAGATTCGCGATCTCCGTGACTACATCGCAAAAACGACGGCAGAGGTCAAAGCGGTAAAATTACAGATCCATCATGCGACCAGTGCCTTGCTAGAGATCGTCAGACTCCTCAAAGAGGCTCGAAAAATTCCATTCACTGCACCTATGGCCAATACTTGTGCAAACGCCGTAGTGCTCAACAAAACCGAAAATCTAGTAGCGACATTTCGCCACGGGAAGAGCATCGAAACGAGCTCACGATTTCTCAGTCTACACAAAAAGGCCACGATAAATCTATCTAACCCCGTAAAATTTGTCTCATTACCAAGTTGGAAAAATCTCAACCCGTAAGGGTTCGACCAAAAGACGTTTTCAGAAAAATTTTCGGAAAAATAAAACTCGCTTCAACCTCCCAAAATCACAATGAAAATCTAGATTACTCGCAGAAATGGAAGAACGACAAATCGAGTTGCCAATTCCCCACTATTGTATTTCTTCCAAAGAATTTTAGAAGGAATGAAGTTAATCTTTATCGAATCACTCGAAACCTAAAACGGCTTACGAAGACTAAACTAAGCAAAATGGGAGATCATATCCCTCACTGTTAAAATGTTTTCTGAAACTTAAGATTTTGTAAAAATTCGGTCTTCGATTCTATGCGACAATTTCAGTGAATTCTCGATGATTGCACCTACGCTTACTTCGGAAAAACAACTCCAAACTTCCTCGGATCAATCATGCGGAAACAAGAAAATTTCTGGTTAAGAAAAGTCACGATAATTAAGTTCATTACAGCCAGAGTTTCTGATACTAAAACCCAAAAACTAAATTTCCGGAACAGCCGCAAAATGTGAGTTTTCAGAACGACTTTCGTAAAACTAAACTCATGACATTTTTCAGAATAATTTTCGTAAGGTTAAGCTTGATAACATTTTATGAAACAACTTTCGTAAAATTAAACTCGACAGTATTTTACGGAACATCGTTTGCAAAGTGAAACGAGGTAGTATTTCGTGAAATAATTTACGTAAAAGTGAATCTCGACGACATTTTACGAAACATCTTTTGTAGAATTAAACTCGACAACACTTTACGGAATAACCTTCATAGGATTAAGCTTGAGAATATTTTACGAAACATCATTCGTAAGTCAAACAAGATTGAACAAAAAAACACAACTCTCGAGGTAGGAAAGGGATGGAGCGAGAGCTGAAAAGTGAACTTCGCCTATCAGTCTCTCTCCAGATTCCCATTGAGCTCTCTCTTTTGCCTCATCTCCCGTGACCTCTCACCAAAACCTCAACATCCAACGATTCTCCTCGATCGCCCTTTGCATCTCTTGGTCGCTCTTGGCTACTCGTAAACACCAAAATACTTTCAACGAGATACTTATTCATTTTTCTCAAAACCAACAATACAAATAATGGAGCCCACAACGGAAAATTATAGATAAGTATTCTTGTTATCCGTAAGGGTTAGACAAATACGAAAAGAGGAAGGGGAAACAAGCAAATAAAATGGAGAAGAGGCAAACTCGAATCTTCAAGAAAACTAGAGTATGTCAGACTTGAAATTTTTTGAAATCAAACTTGGAATTTTTGTAGGGAGGTGTTGAGAAATAAAAACGCTTCGAAGATTACCATAATCTAGGCGAATAGTCTAGCGAGCGAAGTCTTGGGCGATTTTTCCTATCTCGATCTATTGTTTCGTGACTGTTCAGGCATATTTTACAAACTGATCTAAACTCTCAGAAAATCGAGAAACGATCGCCACACATACTCAGCTTGCTTCCAAGCATTGCTCTAGAAACAACTAGAGACGCAAACTCGTCTTAAAACCGACTCGTTCCTAGCAATTTTCTTAAAACCGACATATTCTTAGTCGTCAACCTGAAACCCACCAAGTCACAATCCTAGCGTCATCTTTAAACCGACCTAGATTGTCAATCAACCCAATCTTCGAAAGAAAATACGTACACAACCCTTCAAAATATCGGTTCAGCCGTTTTCTTTCGTAAAAAAAGGAGGGAGTAGGTACATATACTATACTTCAAAAATTTTTTTGTCTCGGCATCAAGAAAACGCCCTCGACAAAGAAAAATCTTGCAGCAGTAGACGGAAAATCATTTAGGCAATGCGATGCCTCATAAAACCGATCATCCATTACTTTCGGGTCTACGGGGAAATGAGATTGGTATCACGAAAAATGACTTTGCGATACGAAAACACGAAAGAGAAGAACCTAGCCCTCGTTCGAGAGCATTACAAGTAATTTGCGGACAACACGCTTCGTTACTTCTATGTTATTTCCTTCTCATAAAACTTACGTGAAACATCCTTCGTTTAGCCACACCAAGTTATGCGAAGAAACTTTCGGAAACAAACGATACATGTTTTACAAAGAAGTGTTTTGGACAATTTTGGTATAGCTAAAAACAAAGTCATATCACTCGTCTCCCAATGAAAAAAACTAAATTTTATCTCTTCGCACTACGATCTTACAAAACTCATTCTTTAGCCATGCGGCTCGCTGGATTTTGCCTTTTATTTCCCTCGATTACGTCCGAGCAGGCAATCATCCCGTACGGGTTCTTTATTGAGCCTCTTAAGCTTTGTCTTCATCAGACAAAAATAAAACGATTTCCGTACGACTAAAGAAAAGGTTATACGAAACATTCATCGTATAATTGATACCTAAAGTGGAAAATCATTTTGTAACACCATCGACCATCTTAACACGAAAACCTCCCACTTGGTCCGTCAACCATAACAAACGCTTTTCGGCCCTCGACCAATTACGCCTTCTAATAAAAGTCCGAACCAGAATTCGACATCTCTTTTAGGACAATTCCAAACTAACATGACCTTAATGTTAACACGAAAATGCCATGGTTTAATCCTTGCCAGCAACGTCCTCGGCTATGCAACGTAACACATCCTTCTCGCTAAGCCAAAAATTTTGAGCGACCATTGCTCCATCCAATCACTTGACGGCAAAACGACAATCCACAATTTGTCTAAAAAATGCCAAGTGACGATTATGCAAATAATTATCGTATAACCCATAATCAGAAATCATACGATAAATTCTTAATATCAAAACTTAGTAGTAACAACCAAACGATTAACAGAAAACTTAAACTTGTCGACAACCGACCAAGTTCAATACGTTCCACAATTCACTTTAAGCATGCAACGTGTTACCCATAAAACGCGGCATACAAGAAAAAGCTCATAACAAAGCTCCTAGAGCAATACAAAACATCCTTAACTATACACGAAATAAATCTCGGGGGCCGACTCTTTGCACAACACAGGGAAGGAAGTCGCTCATTCCCAGAGACAAATTTACATGGCCCCTTGGTCTTAATTCTTCGCTAACAAATCAAACAATTTGACATCCAACAAAAACAAGAGTTTTGGCTGTGGACAACCGCAGACAAACCAAAACGTTTCTCTGCCGTAAGGATAAAAAAAGAGCCCTTGCGACACCATACATCTTCAAGCCCGCAAACATTTCAAGAACGAAATGCGGCATACGAAAGAAAAACCAATCTTCGGCATCGCGAGACGTCGCAAATGCCCGAAGAACCGTTTTTCGACAAAACACCTTCCTTGATAAGAACACCATCTAGGAAGACTAAATAGTCATATGCACTAAACATCTTCTTAAACACGTATCCTTCACGAAGACTCATAAAAGGTAATATCTACCGATAAGTTTGTTGTTGATCACAACAAACTCCCAACGTCCTAAACAGACCAAGCCATCTCATAGAGATAACTCTCATACATCCGACTAGGATAAGTGCATGCTATAAAAGAAATCCAAAATTTTGGTCAGCACTTCTAGGCGAATTAAAAATTTTCTCTGGAGAGATGCTCGATTCTGGCCATACAAGTCGTATAAGCCGAGAACATATCGTGGACTTTATATCGGTATGGAATCAGGTTAAATTCGCAACGGGAAACGTAAGCCGGAATTAGTCACCGCACACCTTAAAACCGAGAGTAAACCTAGGTCTTGCCCCAAACCTAGCACACTGGTCTCTAACATCTCAAGGCATGATATCTAACCGATACGAGATCCTAAAACATGTCTCTTCGTTCATATCTAAAATGCTCAAGAAATTTTGCAAATCTTCTTAACATCTCAAACGAGCAACGCATAGAACGATCCACAAAGAGAGTTAAATATGAGACGACAACTCATATTTTTCCTCTACACCAAATCAAACTAAACCCAACACACTGTTCTTTAACATCTGTAGGCATAGTATCAAATCGATACGAGATCCCAAAATATGTCTCTTCGTCGATATTTGCGTGTTTATGAGACTCCTTGAACACAAGCCTTCGGGTATTCTCATCTTACACAGCGACAAATATCACGATCTGCAGAACGTTAGAAATGAGATGACAACTCACATTCTTTCTCTCATCTCCGTGTATGGCTACTCCATACATTTATAAAAGGAGATAATCCACGACTTCACAAATCTAAAAGCAGATAGCCTAGTCTCGAGGCCGACAAAGGTCCGACACAAAATGACATCGATAGCAATATGCTCGACAATCTGTACATGACACACATCTAAACCATAAAAGTTTCACTGGAAAACAGGTCGTAAGAACCTTAACTCCAGAACGAACTATGAAAGGCTTGATCCCTTCTACAAGGGTACATAGGCAGCCTTTACAAGGCGCACCCCCAATCCTATCACATTCCAATACTTATTGGAATTTTCCGTAATAAAATGATCGAAGAAAGTTTTCGAGAGAAGAAAAGCACTCTTGGCCGTAGAGTCCGATTAAACACACATCACTCATCTGCAAGAATTATTCCCAAAACTTGCGAGCTGGGGGGCTAACTGTTGTGGTCAAAAACGGTAACATCGAAATCAACGCCCAAGACTTCCGAATAACTCCCAAAGATCTCGATATACGAGTTGTTGGGGTCAAAAACGGTTACAACGAAATCGATGCCTAAAAGAGTAACGAAAACATCATCTCTCCTTCGAAAATGAAAATCGTGAAAGGATTATCAATTTCGAGGCTCTTGCCATCTAGCCAATCCCCTCTCAACCAAATGTTGAAGCTTCGCATCTAGCAATCCATAAGTGGCCGCTTCGCAAAGTTCATTCACTCGCGTGAAACTAAACGCGAGAATAACGAAATCAACGTTTGAGATCTCCGAGAGACCTCAGCAAACGAGTTCTGAAGTGACAAGAAGTCACCGTAAATGATGGATAACCGCGTCGCTTCAAAAATACAAGCGATACGAATAACGGCAATTCTAGCCGCCCAATGGGTGCCAGACCACGGTCTGGGCGCCAAGACCACCATCTGGACGCCCAATGGGCACCTAGACCATGCTTTCCCGATCGTCTTCTCCTTCGAATCCTGATTTAAGCGTTTCTTGTTTCGTCTCGATTGGAATCTCCGTTGAAGTTTCGCGGCAATACTCGTAAAGACTTGTACTTTTCGTAAAAACTTCGTATCGATCGTATAAAAAGATAACGGTTAACTCGAACACCGATATTTTCTTAACCATACGATCAATCTTATCATGTCGTATATCCATCTCCATGTAGTCGTACGAAGAACGATTTCTCCGAAAGAAATAGTAAAAATCACTTTGTCGCTAAACGGCCTACGATGACCCAAAACGCGACAAAATTCCACTTTCGATTTCGGGACGGGAATGAGCCCAATTGCGTCAACGATCTACCCGAGTTTCGCGAAAGATAAAAGCAAAATACGATAAAGTCAAAATCTTAAGATAAATATGGAAAATTCGTAAAGATATGGAATATTTCCGCGGGAGGATATGCACAAATCTAGGGCGGAACAGGAAACGGATTTAACCTATGAAAGCATATAACAGAGGGGCTAAGGAGAAGAATAGGGGAGACCACAAATTTCTTCACAATTCATACTTAGAGCTTTAGGTTTATTTTCGTTTTTTGCTAGCGAGCTGCGTCTCAATTAGGTTTACAAGTCTTACGTTGTTAGATCTAGGATACTCGCCGACAGCTCTCGCGGCCACGACTTACCACCTATTGTAACACTCAATGCAAATTTGAATAAGATCTATATTGCTCTATCTTTCTTTCGATTCTCTTTTACTTTTACTTTGTTGTCTGTTTTCTTCGTACTTTTGATCTACCGTTGTTTAGTTTAGCAGAAATCCGGGACCTCAAGGGAAGTTAGGATTTTATGGCTTTCCTTCGAATACGAATATCGACAGTGCGAATTTCGGTTGCCACAAAAATCGCCTAAATGATGTTTCCTTTGCAGAAGTCCCTTCCCCTCCCCCCTTCTTTTTAACTTTGCTATGCCTTTTCCTCGAATGGCATCCATCTGGCCCTTATAAAAATTCAATCCAGTAACAAGCGCAAACTCCTTCTGCCCCCATAATGAACTTGTTTCCCATCGAATAGTTACCATAACTCATAAATTTTTATGTTAACTAGCTGACTAGTGAGAAGATAGTGGACAAAGTTAACCGAAAAAGTGTGGTTACCTATCTGCAAAAGCTGTCCAAACTGGGATTTGGCCTAGTGTTGCAAGTTATATCTTCGATTCAACGTAGGTTAAAATAAGTACTAATGCATTTCCGGCCTTCAGGTTTACAACCAAGTTCAAACAGCCTTTGGGGAAGATCCATCTCCTGATTGAGATCCATGACCTATGAAAGCAAACACGAGGTAATTTAGCTTCTTCTTTCTTGCATTAACATATCTCTTAGCTACACCTTTCCCCTTCCTTTGACATTGCGCTTCTGTCCGTTCAACCTGCTTCCTTGTACCTTCAGCCCCTTCCTGAATATCCGATGCTAATATATCATCAACCTCGTCCCCAACTTTACCGTGCTTAGATTCCAATCCATCCGCGCGCACGAACACTACCAGACTAACTATTATGTTCAAATGTATGCTTTTGTCGAATAAGTGTTGGCATACGGTCAACAGAGGCATCATGCTCTTCATCGGCAAATTCCATCTCAATCCCAAAACCGTCACCACTGTCTCCGAAACATGATCTAACCTCAACCTGCGCACAGAGAACAAGATAGCCAATTACAAAAAAGAGACATTCTAAAAATATAACAATGTTATTTCCACGGGTTTGTTCACAACATTAAACATGAATGGTAATACTCAAACCTCGCCTTCTATTTCAAGCATGTGTGTGTGGTTAACATCAACAATCAAATTAATTTCAACAATACACCTAACAAAGATCCTCAATCTTTCCATTGTCTTCTTCAACACATCTACTTAGATCTGGGTGGCTAACAATAGCAAGGCAAACAACAATGTTAACAAAGAGAATTGTGTGAGAGAAACCATGAATCGCTAAAGTTTCATGGGTCAATTTCATTGCCTCAGTCGCCTTAACACTGTTTACAGTAAGTTGGAATGACTTACGACCTCACGAGTAAGACAAAAAAGCTTATGCATCTTCAAGGAACTTCACATATTTTTCTTTAATAACTGTTGGTTTAAAAGTCGAGCAACAAATACTATGCAAGTAACAAAAGCACCAATTTATGTCTTGTTTTTGCATCTTTTACTTCTTTGCCATCATGAAATTTGTATAAATCCACATAGTTGTTGGTTTGGGTTCTGAATCGAAAAGTCACCTAAATGGTGTGTCCTTCACAGAAGTCCATTCTCCCCCCCCCCTTCCCATTACCTTTGTTCTGCCTTTTCCTTCGAATGGCACCCATCTGACCCTTCAGAAAATTCAACCCAAATAACAAGCGCAAACTCCTTTAGCCCATGACGAACTGGCTTCCCAGCGAATAACCACCATAGCTCATGGTTTTTGTTGGTAACTAGCTAACGAGTGAGAAGATAGTGGACTAAGTTAACCGAAAAGTGTGATTACCCATCCGCAAAAGCTTTCCAAATTGGAATTGGACTGAGCGTTGCAAATGTTCAACTTCCAAAGCCAATTTTATATCTCCAATCCAACGGAGGTTAAAATAAGTGTTGATGCGTTTCCGACCTTCAGGTTCAAAACCAAGTTCAAACAATCTTTTATGGCAGATCCATCTTCTGATTAAGATTTATGACCTACGAAAGCAAACACGAGGTAATTTAGATTCTTTTTCTTACATCAAGTTGAGCCTGATAGTGTAATAATACATATATACATACTATATACTCAGTTTGTCTACACGGAATGAACAACATATAAAGCAACCCAATATAAATATGAAACTAAACAAACATGATGTCGAGATATTTAGTACAATCTCAACATTTAGACTAAACGAAGGTAGAAATAGAAAGTTTATCCCAACCTTCATAATCGACACAATAATGAAATCCCTTATTCATATATAAAGGAGCAAAAACTTCAAATTGACAAAATCAATTCCATTCTCAACTTAGCGAAAACATATAGACAAGCTATATTATAACGTATGACAAGTAGATCACATAAAAATGAAAACATTAGATATTGAATAATAAACATCAATGACCAAATGCAAGAAATGAACAAGAGCACCATCACCCACAATCGAAAAATCTTAATCCAACTAATCAAGAAAACAAAAAGAAACAACAGAAATTAAAGTTTTCAATATTGGGATCCACTTAACATATTCGCTAACGACATAGAAATTGGGGGGGGGGGTTTCAAAACCTTAGATTTGAGCAACTTAAATATATAAGAAACAAACACCTTAAAATACTCTAACCCGCCGCCTGTGGTCGATCCTCTAACAATGTCTTCTTTGGATTGGGGAGTTTGACGACCAAATAGATTGGTAAAAACCCAGAAAATTGAAGAAAAAAATGTAAAAGAGAAGAAGAAGAAAGCTATAATGAGAAGAAAGGAAAGTTAAACAACCCCTTTTTTTCCCCTCTCTCTCTTTGAAATAAGTACATACACAATAATATATTAAATTGTTTCTCCCTTTTTCTTAGTCTGCACGTAATTGTCATTTATAGTTTGAATTTTTATTTTGTTACTGCATCTATGTACTTCTTTCCCATCATGAGCTTTGTATAAATCTACATATTTGTTGGGTTTGGTTCTAAACCTAAAAATTACCTAAATGATTTTTCCTTCGCAGAAGTTCCTTACCCCTTCCCTTTACCTTTGTTCCACCTTTTCCTCGAGTGGCATCCATCTGGCCCTTCTGACAATTCAACCCTGTAACAAGCGCAAACTTCTCAGCCCCCATAATGAGTTGGCTGCCCATCGAATAATCACCATAGCTCATGATTTTTGATGTTAACTAGCTGATTCGTGAGAAGATAATGTACGAAGTTAACCGAAAAAGTGTGGTTACCTATCTGCAAAAGCTGTCCAAACTGGGATTCGGCCTAGCGTTGCAAGTTATATCTTCAATTCAGCGAAGGTTAAAATAAGTACTAATGCATTTCTGGCCTTTGGTTTACAACCGAGTTCAAACAGCCTTTGGGGCAGATCCATCTCCTGATTGAAATCCATGACCTATGAAAGCAAACATGAGGTAATTTAGCTTCTTCTTTCTTGCATGAAGTTGAGCCTAACAGTGTAATTACGAAAAAAGACATACTATATACTCAGTTTGTCTATGGGATGAATAACATATAAAGTAACACAATATGAATATTCATACTAAACAAACATGATGTCTAGATATTTATTACAATGTCAACATTTAGACTAAGTGAAGGTGGAAGTAGAAAGTTTACCCAACCTTCATAATCGACACAAAAATGATACCCTTTATTCAAATGTAAAGGAGCAAAAACTTCAAATTAACAAAATTCATTCAATTCTCTATTTAGCGAAAAAAATAGACATGCTATATTAGAACGTATGAAAAGTAGACAACATAAAAATGAAAACATTAGATATTCAATAATCAACATCAATGACCAAATGCAAGAAATGAACAAAGAGCACCATCACCCACAACTGAAAATCTTAACCCAACTAGTCAAGGAAAAAAAAAGAAAACAACACAAATTAAAGTTTTCAATATTGAAATCCACTTCACACCTTCGCTAACGACATAGAAATTGGGGGTTTCAAAAACCTAGATTTGGATAACTTAAATAGATAAAAAATCGTCACCTTAAAATACTATAAATTGCCCCCTGTGGTAGATCCTCTGACAAAGTCTTCTTCGAATCGGGGAGTTTGACGAACAAATATATTGCTAAAAACCCAGAAAATTGAAGACAAAAATGTAAAAGAGAAGAAGAAGTAAGCTATAGTGAGAAGAAAGGAAAGTTAAATAAGCCCCTTGTTTTTTTCTATCTCTCCCAAATAACTGCATATACCAATAACAAACTAAATTGTTTCTCCCCTTGTCTCAGTCTACATGTAATTATTAACTATCAGTTTCAATATCTAAAAAGCAAACATACTTTTCTGAAACCCAAAGAACGTGAGATCGTTGGGAAGATGGGTATTTTGGTCTTTTAATTGGTGTGAACAGTGATAGTTTTTTTGAAGATGTTATATAGTTAAATAATGGGCAACTTATGAATATTTGGGCTAATTTCTCATATCTTAGAGTGAATTAGATACATATAAACTAAAGCCATTATTTAAGTGGATAACACCACATTTCTATTATTTAATAAACAATGATTTTACACCTACAAATTGAAAAAGTCTTCCTTACTAAGCGTGTAGGACATATTCTCCTGGAGCCCTGCATACAATCTTCTTACGTCTGAGAAGATTTACAGATTATACACCAATCTAATCACTATCCTAACCAAATAAAATATCATTTTCGAAATATTGGTTTCCCCTTAAAACATGTTGACCAAAACCATTTGCTTCAACATTATAAACCCACTTAACCTTTTTATTTTTTGACATATCTAGAAAAAAAACCACGAACAAAGAAGATAAGCTTCAATCTTTTATCTCTGGGAGTAGTAGTCACGAGGTTAGAAGATTACTTAAATTCTTGTCATCTTCTTTTCCAATACATTGTAGTTTATTAGATCAAAATACATTCAGATTGTATATTTTTTCGAGATTATTATTATACTCGATTATGCAATTTTATTTTACTTTCCCATCATACTTATGTAAACTGATTAGCTTGTGGGTGGATTGCTTGTGCAGAATGCTGAAAAGGATAAGGTCCAATTGGTTACAAGACATTGGAACAAAATGGATGTTGGGATATGACTCTCTAAACTAGAAAGAGGCCATGGTAAACCTATCATTCAACTGCTAAATGGGATGGAAAAGGAGGTTAGAAAAGCTCTAAACTTTCACACCCCATGTACGATATTGAAGTTAACATATTTATATCCCACATGGTTGTCCATTGAGGAAAGGAATGGGAGTCCCCCACATTACATATCGAATGATTCAAACGTATCTCTCTTCATAATGCCCCAAAGACAAATTGAAGAAGTAGACTTTTTCATTATAGTTAGTCCGTCTATTACATCTAGACAGTCTAAACGGGCATCCTCACATCATCTGAATAGTGCAATCCATTCTAATAACTGGTGCGATGAAAACCTGTTTGAAGACTGACTTCATATATGGAAGGCGAATGACATAACTTTTCTATCAACGCAAACCCGACTCGGACAGCAGTGGCACGATCAATGTTGAAAGAATTCAACCATGAATCATAAATTAGAACTCCTACACCAAAACTTCATCCATTTAGTATTGCAACACATGCTGGTCCGTCTACTCAACTAATCATGCCCCCATCAAAAACAACTGGAAAAGGAAAGGGTGTAATGATTGATATTGGTGATTCCACATGGGCAGAAACTCCTTCCAATGATTATGTATGGTTACATGTTCATCCTTTCACATTCCTCCGTCTGCTTTTGCCTTGTTTGAGCACACCACCAATCCAGATGGAGCAGGACTGTCCACAACGATCACTCAACCTTCAAATACAGATGAGGAAGAAAATGAACTTACGACACAACGCATAACGGTGTGGGGTGGTGGGAGGAGGTATTACACCAATTCCTTAATGACAAAAGTGACAATTCCGCTCTCTTCTCTAGGGATGTCCCGCTGGTGTTCAATGATCTCAGCATAGAAGGCTAAATATATTTTAAAAATATGCAAAACGTTTGTGTACTTTAATTGCCAGTCTAAATTAGATTAGATGTCTATATGTGAAATATTGATTTGAGAACAGAAGGTTAAATATATTTGCAAACAGTATGTATATTTTAATAGTTGAACAATATTACATGACTAGTCTATATGGAAAATAATGAATTGACTACTTATTCTTTTATAGAAGTTTATGCAACACTTTTTGACATCACATACGAAGGGGATCAACTTTTTGTTGGCCGAGTCTTCAAATCGAAGGTTGATTGCAAGATTAAAATTGTAATTCACGCAATAAACCGAAAGTTTCATTTCTGTATCTCAAGATCGACTCTGAAGTTCATGGCCCTCAATTGTATGTCCAGATCTTTCCCATGGACAATATATGCATCAATTGTCTATCAATCGAAGGGCTTTCAGATTAAACAAGTAAAATTGCATCACGCATGCACGGTTGATGAGAGGAGACATTACCATAGGTTGGAAACGACTCAAGTTATCGGCGAGATAATGACATCTAAATATGTTGGGATTAAAAGAGGCCCGACCCCTGCTGGTATTAGGAAGCTTCTTTTAGATGAATACCACGTCAATGTCTCATATTGGAAATCTTAGGGGGCAAGAGATCGCAATGGACCTTGCATTGGGTTCTGTTAAGGGAGGTTACACCTTCTTCAAACCTATCTAGACTTTCTCAAAGCTGCTAATCCTAGCACCCTTTGTTTCATTAAGTATAATGATCTCGAAGATTGAGGCCGACAATTTCATAATGTTTCCTCGCCTTTTCAACTGCCATTAATGGGTATGAGTGTCTTAGGAAGGTGATTGTTGTTGATAGAACATCACTAAAAGCGCAGTCCTCATCTCTGCATGTTGCCAAGATGCTGACTTCCATATATTTCTAATCGCATATGGGATTGTTTACAGTAAAAATGGCGCATCTTGGAAATGGTTCTTCTCAAAGTTGAATATGTTTGTTACTGACACTCATGATCTTGCTTTCATATCTGATAAGCATGCTAGCATATACACGAGAATGCAAAAGGTATTATTCTACCTAAAGTATTTGGTCTATATATTTAGAATTTTGAACTATATTATTTGTAGACAAATAAAAAACGTAATATTTTTCTGGTGATGAGCAAGTTAATAAAAATGCTATGCATGTGGTTTGCACTTTTCATTAGTTTAGGAACATGGCGCATCTTGGAAATGGTTCTTCTCAAAGTTGAATATGTTTGTTACTGACACTCATGATCTTGCTTTCATATCTGATAAGCATGCTAGCATATACACGAGAATGCAAAAGGTATTATTCTACCTAAAGTATTTGGTCTATATATTTAGAATTTTGAACTATATTATTTGTAGACAAATAAAAAACGTAATATTTTTCTGGTGATGAGCAAGTTAATAAAAATGCTATGCATGTGGTTTGCACTTTTCATTAGTTTAGGAACATGGCGCATCTTGGAAATGGTTCTTCTCAAAGTTGAATATGTTTGTTACTGACACTCATGATCTTGCTTTCATATCTGATAAGCATGCTAGCATATACACGAGAATGCAAAAGGTATTATTCTACCTAAAGTATTTGGTCTATATATTTAGAATTTTGAACTATATTATTTGTAGACAAATAAAAAACGTAATATTTTTCTGGTGATGAGCAAGTTAATAAAAATGCTATGCATGGGGTTTGCACTGTTCATTAGTTTAGGAACATTTGCTCCCAATTCAATCCTAAACCTTACCCAACTTAATGTCAAAGGCAACAAGATGTTTCACTGTGCTTGAGTTCGAAATAATATTTGTTGACATTCAGCTCTTGAATCGATATTGTGCTGCCTACTTGATGGAATTAGGTCTCAGTTTCATTCCTTTTAAAAATATAGCACATTTATCTTGAAATAGCACGACTATATAAATAGACTTTCTAATTCTAAATTTTTTTAATTTCAAGGCTTTCCGCACTGGCCCGATGCTACTTTCGCGGGAAGTGGTATTGCTTAGTCATAGAATAATATTATCAAAGAGGCTCGGGAGTACTCCCTCATTTGCATGCTTGAGTACATCCGCATTCAAGTCATGTCTTGGTTCGCCATAAGAAGAGAAAGCAAGGAAATAAATTGGTATCATCCCGCTATTTCGACTGCAGAGTATGAGATCCAATCAATAGATGGAGCATCATATGTAGACAAATGTGATTTTGGGACATGTTCATACAGTTAATTTGAATCATTAGGATTCCCTTGCGCTCATGCATTCGCTTGTGTAACCCGTGTTGGTGTACCTACTGTGACAATGATTTCTGATCCATTCTTTGTGTAGTCAGGGGTCAATAATTAAGTGGAGAAGATATACCCTATTCCAGCAGTTAGGGGCAACCTTTAGGCGGGGTACACAACTAAGAACCTACTAATACACTTCCACCAAAGAGGAGACTCCTACCCGGCAGACCCAAAAAAAACTAAGAATACAGTCTCGTGGTGATTTCAAGGTACCATCACAATCTACTGTAGTTATGGTAGATGTTCTAATATTAAAGCATCACTATAATGGTAGTCTTGACAAAAGAAGGTGAAGGTTTTTGGCGGTTGACGATGGGATAGCCGAATAAAAGATCCTAACATCAACAACTTGTTAGCAATGTCGGCATGTACGTGAAGCAATTTTACAACCTATCGAAATAAAAAGATGTATACCAATGATGATTATATATCATGTATTTTAGCTTCGACGTCGTACTTTTCTGTATGTATATAATGTAACAGCTATCAAAACATCGACATTTAATGTAATAAAGAATATGTTTCGTTCTAAATAGATCCACGAACTCGAAAATATAGTCAAAAATATTAGACTAGTATAAGTATATAGTATGTCTATTTATTTGGTGTCGAAAAAGAACAGTCGAGACAATTGATAACAACAAAAAAAGCGTAAACCGTTCCAACCTTAAGTTGACTGGTTATTTTAAATAAATTTAATAGTTATAACAATAAAGTTTTTGGCTGAATGATCGTAATAGAGATAACATAATTACACATAAACGAAGAACAATGTTAAAATCACATCGGGAGGAGGTTTACAAAGAAGGGAAAACATAGCAAAATCATAGTTTAAGAAGAAGGTAGCCACATAAAGTGCATAAAAAATAAGAAATGCGAAACAAACAATGTCGACGATATTTATTCATGAATAATTTTCGGACTCAACAACTTGAAAGACTCAATTGCGTAGTTTTTCTTAGTTCTGTGTCGTAATTCACCATCTAGAAGTTTGGCGTCACTCATGTAATTCATAAAATAATGCTCAAGAAAAACCAATGTACCCACCCGTCAAGACCTGGGCAAAAAAGATATAATAATAAGTATTAGCATATGGTTCTCGATTATTGTTGTAGTAACATGATATAACATACCCTCATCATCAACTATGAACGGAATCTCAATATTCGCCACCGAGAATGGGTTAAGTGGTCTACAATGCGCTTCGAGACTTTTGGCATGCTTGTTTATAAGGAACTAAAGAATAATAACAACCGAAATTAACTCCTTCTGGACCACAAGAAACGAATACGTACGACTATTACAATCCAACACATAAATACACCATATGCCCAATTCGATGACAAGACTAACCCTGTGTTTCGCTTGAATGTGGAAGGGGGCATAGAGCACATCAACTTCTTGAAACCAGTTAGGATGATTGTGCCAAAGTTTCCAAGGGGGCCATGAACGTGAATGATTCCTTACTACTAGACTAGGAGAATTTAAGGTATTGACCAACCATCTGAAGAAGACAAGAGGAATGAACGAAATCGAAACAATTATTGACATCAAGCTCGCATCTATTCTGCATAAAACTAACCAACATGTCCATTTTCTGTGCGGGGCAGATAAAAAAATGAAATAACATTGTTAAATTTGTAGAAACTAACAAACATGTCCATTCGCGTTCCTTGACCTTCTGTCGAGGTCTAGACGGGTATGGAGGCTTAGGAACATACGGTGGGGGTGGCACATACTCATCTTCGATCCCCTGATTGTTCTTATCAACGCAGTCTATTGTGTCCTCGTTTGGAAAGGAATCGATCGATCCAGGTGCAGGGATCGATCGATCTATTTCTTTCTGTGAGTTAGCGGAAATTGGACACGGATCGATCGATCCAGGTG
>OVAN01003991.1:0-27173 GCA_900406275.1 Anastatica hierochuntica
CAAAAATTTTGATCATAATTATATTTACAATATTCACTTACATATTTTTTTTTGTTATATGAAACATTTGGATGGATTATTATATGATAATTAACCTATAATTTATATAAAATATTGTATAATTATATCATTAGTTAAAAAGTAGGATATGTCTATGATCTCAGATCCAATTATTTCGATCTCATTCAAAATATATAATTTTCACTGATTTCACATTTAGATGCGATAGTAAAATATCTTCTCCGAAAAATGTGAATCAAGATTCAAATATTGAGATTTTTAAGTCTGTATATTTGGAATTTGGCGGTTAGATATCTTAAAATACTGAAAATTTTATTTCTAGTACGTATTAGAAATATTTTTGTTTAAAATACATTTAAAAAATTTAATTGAATTTTTTATTAAATTATAGTCTTCATGATATATGTTCAGGCTAACCATAGTTCAAATTTCTTTAAAATAAATATTAGCCATAAAGATATATTAAATAAGTTAGTTGTAAGCTATTTAAATATAATATAAATTGACATCAATTCAAATGATTAGTCATTATAATGTTATATTATATAACATTTTATATATTGAAGCGTCATATTATAATTGGATGAAATTTGTAACATATGCAGAGTACTTACATTTAAAAATTAATGATAATTACAGAGATTTCCACTGTGGCCTATTAAATTAATTAAAATGTTCTGATTGGTAGAATTTTATTATGTGTTCTTTAAATTACTCTTTGATCGACAAATCATCAGTTTTACACTTATTTTCTCTCACCGTCTTCTCAATTAATATATAAGATTGCCATTATACTCAGCGGAGCATGTGTCTCATTGGTTGACTGAAGAAAATAAGTTTTTTTTCCAAACGAAGTTCCATTGCATTATATAGATTAAATATGTACAAAAGAGCGGACCAAAAAAAATGTACAAAAGGAAAAAAACACAAATCACTTCAATAGACATACAAGATTAGGGTCTTGATCCCGTGAAGATCGCTGGCAGAGGATGTGAATTTGTGAAACGTCATAGCCGGCGAAAATTTCGTCGAAAAATCAAGTGAATCGGCGCCGTATGGTGGAAGCTGTAGACAGTGGAAAAGAGGGATGAAGACTAAACACGTGTATTTTATTAATCGTCAAACTAAGATGGTCGACAAAAAAATGTACAAAAGCAAAGCAAACCGTCAAACTGAAAAACTGAAACATAACATAAACAGAGGACAAAACCTCACAAACATGTAAAACAAAATAGAAGAAAATTTATGGCTACATCACATCAACAAGTCTCTCTTCCTCAAATCTTTTTCTAGCCAAGTCGGGTAACCTTTGACAACATAGGATTATAGGCAACCATCATGAACCACACTTTCTGCAATTTTATGTGCACCTTTGTTACCTTGTGGAGCTTCCAAAGACATGAACCAACCAATTTGTCCTTCTGGGAACCTTAGTAAAGCAGCGATGTGTCCCATAAACGCAAGCCAGTTAGAAGGAGAGGTTAAAGCATTGATAATCTCATATGTAGTTGCAGTGAAAATCACATTCTCTAAATGTAAGCTCTTCATGCTCTCCATAGCTCATCCCCAAGCATTAATCTTTGCTTGAAACACCGATTGAACTCCGACGTAAGCTTGTCTACTGTGAAATAAAACCACTCCATCGCTATTTTGTAACACCTAATCAGCTCATGAAATCCGTGATACTTTACTCCACGCAAATCCAATATTGCATTTCGCAGAGCCAACTGGAGGTTTACGCTAAGACACATCAGGTTGTTTTCTTTCCTCAAGATCACTGAGAACTGAACCCAAAGACTGAACCAAATACCATTGTGTTGCATCATCATAAGCTTTCTGAATCAGTGCGTGTGGTTCAAAGTGTTGGTTATCAAACAGAGCTTTGTTTTTATTCTTCCACAATAGCTAGAGGATCCAAGGGAATACGTTCTAACGCTCTCAAGAATTGCCGACGATTCATAAATACACAAGAAAGTGATGAAAATTGGAGTAAAAAGAGCTTCCACAACCAAGTATAGGAGCATGGATATTTGAAAGTGACCATGTTTGACGTGCCACTGAACAACAGAACATGATGTGGTTAGTGGATTCAGTCTCATAAGCACATAAGGCACATCCATTTGTAACTGCTAGTCCTCGTTTTTGTAGTCGATTTGTAGCAGCCAGAGATTCAATCAACATTCTCCAAAAGAATTGGCATATCTTTGGTGGAGCCTTTAGAGACCATACCTTCGTAATCAAGTCACTAAATGAAGGCTTAGCTTCAGCCTATGCAATCAACTCTTTATGCTTGATGCTTGCACTAAGCTCATACCCACTTTAACAATATAAAGACCATTTCTTGTACCTAACCAACAATAACAGTCTCAGCGTTGTAGCATTAGTCGCTGCTGAGTAATGAGATCAATATTTTGCGGCATGATCAGCTGATGAAGGATATTCAGAATCTAGTTGCGTGTATCAACATTAATCAGATGATGAACCTTAAGGTCAATGTCGATGCTTGGTTCTTGATTCCTCACTCTTCTCGACTGTACATCATATAACCAAGCATCTCCCTAAAGGCTTGTGTCTTGTCCATCTCCTATGACTCTTTGAAGTCCTTTAACCAAAAGCTCTCTCCCATATATTATGATGCGCCAAGCATAGGATGGTCTAAGACCAACTACAACCGAGAGGACATCACTGTCAAGGAAATAACGGCTCTTGAACAGCCGATAAAACATAGAGGTTTGTTCATTCATCAATCTCCATACTTGTTTCGCAAGCAGCGCTTGGTTGAAACATTGAATGTCTTTAAAACCCATACCACCAAGTATCTTCTCTAATGACAGTTTTTCCCTTCTTAGTCAATGTATCTTCGACTTGTTCGCATTGTTACCCCACCAATAGTTCATCACAACACTAGTAAGGCTCGTACACAATTCAAACGGGAATTTAAAACAGGACTTTGCATAAACCGGGAGTGCCATCACAATAGATTTAACAAGAATTTCCTTTCCCCATTGTGACAAGTTTTTAGCATACCAACCAATAAGTCTTTATTGGAGTCGATCTAGAATGTAAGCAAAGAGCTGAACTTTCGATCCACTAAGACTTTCTGGCAAACCAAGGTATATTCCAAGACCACAGTTAGTATGTCCGTCTTACTCTTTATCCAAGCTTGCATATCTATGGAAACTTGATCGGCGAAAGTTATGGCTGATTTTCCGAAATTGATTAGCTGACTCGAGATACATTCATATTTCTTCAGACAACAAAGAATCTCTTTAGTCTCCTCTTTTGTTGCCTTACATACAAACAATGTATCATCAACGAACAACAAATGGCTTATGCTCGGACCAGAAGAATGAAATTGAACACCAGTTAGCGCCTTTCACTGTTTTTCTTGCCTGAGCAAGTGTATAAGACCCTTCATACATAAAAAATAGAAAAGGGGAGCGTGGGTTGCCTTGTCGAATACCATGAGATAGTGAAATACGACCCTGGGGATGTCCATTAATCAGAATTGAATACATGACCGATTCAACACAGCCTTTCATCCATTGTATCGATAAATCATTGAAGCTAAGAGCTCGCAAGATATGTAATAGAAAAGACCATTCAACACGATTGTAAGCCTTGGACATATATGTTTTCAACACCATGAAATCTTTTGCAATCGTTTTGATTGTCTTAAGACTATGCACTACTTCATGTGCTATAAGAATGTTATCAGAAATCATCCTCTTGGCTGCAAAAGCTGATTGAGAGGGTGAAACTATCAAACTAAGATATGACTTTAAACGATTTACAAGTACCTTTGAAATAACCTTATAGGCCACCGAACATAGACTAATAGGATGAAGCTTTGTCATCATTCTCGACTTATGGACCTTTGGTATAAGGCAAATATGAGTATGATTCCAATCCTTTAGAATTTGTCATGTCACAAAGAACTTTCTTACCTCACAAAACAACTGTTCTTTAATGATGAACACTTTTTAAAGAAAAAACTCGTAAAGCCATCAGGCCCTGGAGCACTATCGCTTTTAATCGAGAAAGTTGCAGTTGTTATTTCCTCATCTGTAACATGTCTGGTCAGATTTGCATTGATATTATCAGTAACGCGAGAGGGAAAATCGTGTAGGAACTCCTCTATATGTCGTGTTTGAGAGGAGGAAAATAGAGTATTAAAGTAATCAATGGCTATCTCTCCTTTATGTGATTCTGAGGTCTGTGTAACTCCCTGATTATCCACCAAGAGATCAAGCGAATTGCGGACCCGAGTTGATTTTAAAGAGGCATGAAAAAACTTAGAATTGCGATCACCTCCTTTCAACCACTTTTCTCTGTTTTTCTGTCTCCAAAATTCTTTCTCATCGCGAAAGGCCTTGGTTAATTCTGATTTGATATCCGCAAGTCGACTAAATCAAGGGCGGTGAGCTGACAATTCACGATCTATCTGTTCATGCAACTTTGATATCTTGATATGAGAGTTACAACTTTGTTCCCTTTTAAACTTACTTAGAGATTTTCGACAATCAATAAAGCTTGACATAAGAGAGTTAGTAGGATTCATAGCTCCTTTGGTCAAAGCTTTTAAAATAATGTCAACTACTCTGGTATTCTTAGCCAGTCGTTTATCAAATCGAAAAAGATCGTGCATCGGTTCTGTTGTCTTAACCAGTTTGATTAGAACAGGTCGATGGTCTGACCGAGCTTTTCAAGGAACCATTGATGAGCAGTAGGGAACTGAGAGTACCAAGCAGCATTGCCAAAGCCTCAATCTAGCTTACATTGTATCCACTTCCTTCGACGTACACCACCCCATGTATACCCATTTTCTGTGCTTCCCAGCTCATGCAAATCACAGTTTGAAATCATATCTATGAAATCACGGAAGGTATAGGCTTGTCGTTGTGGTCCACAAAGTTTTTCATCATTAGAAAGAATTTCGTGAAAGTCACCAAAAATGCACCAAGCTTCTGTGCACATGATACCAATTCTTATAAGTAGTTCCCACACAATGGATCTAAACTTGTGTCAGGATCCCTGTAAAAACATGTTAAAAAACATTGTTGAGAACCTTGAGTAACCTATATATCCAAATTTTTTTTAGTTTCAATCATGAAGGTAATGTCAAGACTCTTCTTCCGAAACAGTGACAACCACCACTTCTTCTAATGGGATCAATTATTTTGATGTTATCATAATCTAACCATCCAAATACTTAATGAACAAAAAAAGAATTTTTCGTCTCCATGAGGAATATAATGTCAAGAAAATGAGTCTTCCTCATCTCACAGAGATTAAGAATTGTCCACAAATTCCAGCTCAAGATACCTATTTGGATGGCAGCGGCTCCTTCTCCAAACCACCAAATTTCAAGTTTTGAGGATCTTTGTCAGAGTTTCCTCATCTCCTTCAGACTTTCTTTTAAGAGCACACGAAACCTGAGATTGTCGCCCCTCTTCAGCAGATACAGGAACCTCATTCTGATCAGCAGATGCAGGAACCTCATTTTAATCGGCTTGCAATGGTACATGCGATGTTGTATCCTTCACAGTCGGTGAATGGTTCATAATGCTCATTCCAAGTGGTTTGGCCTTTTTGAGAACGCCCCCGCCATGTGCTTGGTCTCTTTCGTATGCTTCTCATATGCTTACTTAACTCGGTATAGATAGACTTCGAAGCACCATTTATTAACATCGGGAAGACTGAGAACAAAGACGGCAGAGCTCTCTTTGTCACCATCACTGGTCATGATACCATTGTTAGCTTTCATAGCATTACCTAAGAGTTTCCTACCGACCATATTTTGCTTTATTTTATAGGAATCAAAGACCAAACCTTTGTTTTTATCAACATCAGTGGTGAGCATCAGAGCTTTCTCTAAACACAGAAAAAGTTTTTTTTCCATCGAATCCTCATCAAGAGACTAGATAGACTTTTGAATTTGTAGTATGCGAGTCTTCTTTTCGGTTAAGTCTTGTACTTGTAGATACTGTCGCATTTCATCAAGAACAACATTGTTCATCTTTTGTCTGCCTAAAGGTATGGTCAAATTCGATCTGGTCATCAGTTAAGACTCCAGATAAAGGGCCATCTGGTTGTAAAGTCTTGTTTTGAGGCGTGACAGTCATCTCCATATTCATTATCGAGTTCTCTGTATCCTCAGCTTTCTGATTAACAAGATTCCAAAGACACCATTTCTTCTCGTGAGTGAAATGTTGACATTGAAAACAACGCTTCTTAACACGATCATATTCAAAGCCTATCTTCACTATCTTCCCATCTGACATCTAAAATTCTCTGGAGTTTCGAAGCGATTTAGATACATCGAATAAGACTCTGGCTCACATAATCTTTGACTTGCGGTTTGTCCGGATCAAAAGCTAGTTCATTCATTTGTCCAATTGACTCGGCCATCTCCTAGAAGGTTTCTTGGGTGTAGAAATTTACAGGCACACGTCGGATGTGAATCCACATTGGTATGATATTCAGGTAGTCATTTGGCAGATTCTCAACCCACTTTTCGATAACCACACACCAATTATTTTGGATCCAAACACCCACCTTCATAGCATCATCCATGTCTTCAACATATTTGAAGAGGAACTGAATTTATCCTTGGAAAGAGCCACCCCCTTAACTCTCCCATACACTTTGAAATGTATAGAAAGCTCCTAAATGAGGTCTTCCATCGATTGTTGTTCATGATTGAGCATTCGACCAATCTAACGTAGAGAGTTTCGAGCACACGCACTGTATTTAGAAATACTTTTCATAACAATGGGGTTGTCTTTCTTTAGAGACATCAAGCGAAGAGCTTTATCCAAAGGAGGATTCATTGTTAATGCTGAAAAACCAAAAGCTTTTAATGATAAAAAACTGAAATCTTTATGGGTTGACGAAAATTTTTTGAAGAATTGTATCAGTTACTTGACTATCTTCAAGCACGAACAGAGAAACTGTCAACAACTGCCACAATATAGGAGAAATAAAGAAAATAATTACTTAATCCTTGACCAAAAGTTAGAAAACGTGTTTGTTCCACTACCCAAACCCTGCAAATAGAAAATAGGGGGTCTAAGTTTCAAAAAGGAGTAAACTCAACCAGAGAGAAATTCTCTCTTTTTTCTTTTGTTCTTTCGATCTCTAATTTCTTTCGAATTTTTTTTTCTTGTTCTCTCTATTTTCATATAAAAGATATAACCAGAAACGATTAATAATGTTATTACCCAATTGATAGTCGCATAATCTTCTCTCAATCTTTACTTGATCAAAATTTTCTATAAACAGGGCCGGCCTAACAGGTTGGACTGCCTAAAGGGAAAAAAAATGATGTCCATTAAAAACTAAAAAAATAAACTCGAGCATGTTGTTGATGAGAGTTGAACAATTCACCTCTTAATCATTAAATGGAAGTACAAAAGACTGATTTATGAATGACATTCTGGAATTTGATGCCCCTATATTGATCTTATTATTTGACGTCTAAAATCCTTGCTTTACGGACTAGGTCAGAGCCAACTCTGCCTATAAATTATACAAAAAAGATAATTGTCTAGTTTTTTAATCTCTCCATGTAAATATTTTTCATTAAAAAAAGATCAAGCTCTTTATTTTAGTATTAAATTTTTGATAATTAAATTTATTAGATAAATCTAAACTCGACTTACGATCCATACCCGGTTTCATCAACCCGGTTTTGCTTCTTTCTCCTCTTCATCATCAATATTTTGTTTTCCTGTAAATGGTTTCTTTCTTCGCTACCAGGAATCGAAGTTCCTTCCTTTATGTATTTAGATAACAATTTTATTTAGCTTAGGGCTGGTTGTGAAGGAGTCGGACGAAATATTGGACTTTTTTTTGGGTTAATATCCATAGATCCATAACTTCCGAAACGGTAAAAAAAACTTATGTAAAAATATTCAATATGGTTTTGGTCCCATTCTCTTATAAGGGCTTAACATAAAACCGAAACAAAACCTTGAGGGCCACTTTAACAAAAGCAAGACTATCTTCTTGATGGGAATCACTTTAATGTAAATTTAACTAGAAGACTAATAAAGTACTTGCATCAATTAATGGAGTAAAAAATCTTGGCCCTTAAATATTAAACTTCAAAAATCCCAAGTTTTTTTTTTGGTGGAAGAGCATTTTCTCAGCCTAAGCTTTACTTACGGATATGCTCTGGAATTAATACATCAGTGTGGCATGATCCATGGATTCCTGATGTACAACCAAGACCGGGCAGAGGTCCGGGGAGTGTATGGCACCCTCGACTAAAAGTTCAGCATTTAATAAACCCTACGACGAGGGAATGACATTTGCCAATTTTAAAGGAATTTATGGATCAAGAAGATGTTGAGCTCATCAGGGGTATCCAACCGAGCCGGATTACTTCTTATGACGGTCTGATATGGCATTACACAAAATTGGATCAATACACGGTTATATCGGGGTACAAACTACTTAACTCGGCGGAAATAAATCGAAAAATAACGATGGTTGGGGTCCAAGCCCGGAGGCCCTAAAAGCATTTACTTGGAAAATAAAATGCCCGCTCAAAATACAACACTTCCTCTGGCAAATCATTACAGTGAATATAGCAGTGGCAAGGAATTTAAATGATAAAGGGGTGCAATGTGATTTAACGTGTCAACGTTGTGGCAAAGCTGATGAATCAATCAATTATGTTTTCTTTGAATATGATTCGATTAGGCAGATTTGGATTTCTTTTTATAACCTGGAGAAACCAAAGGACTTTCCTTCAGGTTCACCGTATACTAATATGGATTACATATTCTGGCGAAGTCCCACGAGAAACCACGACAAGAAATCTGATATGTTCCCTTGGATATTATGGCTTATTTGGAAAGTACGAAATCATATGGTGTTTCAAGGTGTTCAGCTTATAGCTGCGGATATTCTAAGAAATGCAGGAACTGACATAGCAGCTTGGGCAGAGGCTCAAGTACAATCAAACCTGGTTGAAGAGCAAAAATGTACTGAGAATACACGATCTGATGGACTAATATGTCGAATAGATAGATCTTGGAAGCAATCAGACCTCACTTCCGGTCTTGGGTGGATTTGTAAGGATAGGGACAACTCAACAATATTAGTAGGAGCAAAATGCTGTCGTCGGAGCCTTTCACCTTTGCACTTAGAATTGGAAGCTATGCTATGAGCAATGGAGAAGCTCATAACCGACGAATCAATTGTATATCCTTTGAGACAGATAGTTTAGAGCTTTTCAACATCCTGCAAAATCTGAATGATTGACTGACTTTCTTAAATCCCATTCATGACTTTCATTGACTTTGTGGACACTACCCTGAGTTCTCACTCTCTACCATCACGCAAGCGGGGAATACACAAGCATACTGTCTAGCTCGAGGATCCCAAATTATATTTTTGTAAACTCCTATCCTCCAGATTAGACAACCAATGCTGGAGTAACATTCTGATTAATATGAGGTTGACAAAAAAAATCCCAAGTTTTCTTCCAAACAAAAATCAAATGGCCTTTTCGTAGCTCTATTACAATATTCAAGATTAGTCTCAACATAACATTGTTTTACAAAAAAACAAACAAACCCAATCAAAATCATTGAACATCAATTACTAACACAAAAGAAAGAAAAATCAAATGGCCTTTTCGTAACTCTTTTACAATATTCAAGATTAGCCTCCACATAACATAGTTTTACAAAAAAGCAAACAAACCTAGTCAAAATCACTGAACATAAATTAATAATACAAAAGAAAGAAAAATCAAATGGCCTTTTTGTAGCTCTTTTACAATATTCAAGATTAATCTATGCTTCTATGACATCGCTTCTCAGCTTCTAACAAATCAAGGAGCCTATGTTGTAGTTGCAATGAAAAAAATAAGATTACTTAAGTATAAAGTTGTTTACAAATAAAAAAGCACTCTTACCTTATCATAGAAAAAAGCTTCTTGTTTTTCGTGTTTCCAACATCTGACTTTATCAATTATAGCATCGAGTATATCTAATTCGAAAACAACAAAACAAAAATCATTAAAATTAAAAAATGTTAAAGACAAAACAAAGCAAAACAACTTACCTAAAATTTTATTCATAAGACTGATTGCTTTTTCTGCTCTTTCTTCCATTCCACTCAAAGCATTTGTGAGGGTTCTACGTTTGGAGTGGGTGGCGGCATACCACTCTTGCTCTTCTTTGGCTTTAAAGAGATTGTCAAGATCAATCAAAATCAACTCTCTACTTTGTGTTTTGGCTTCGCAAACTCAATATCAGACTCGAGTTTAGAAATGAGGTCAAATAGAACCTCAGAGTCACCTACAATATAAGAGAATTAAGTTAAAACATAAGAAAATGTTAAAATCAATGAATTATGGAAATTATAAAACACTTACAAGAATCAACAGTTGGAACCACAAAGTCAATGTGTGTCTTTTTACAGATAACTTGTAACTCTATATGCCTATTAGAAACCAAACCCATGAGATCAACTTCATCATCTTCTTCTACTCATTTGTCATTTCCCTTTCCAAGTTTCACTTTTTTCTCAATTGCCTTTTCTGAAATTTCATCTCCTTTATCCTTAGAACCCTTTTTCCTTTTCCGGGGTTTTCCTTAATTTGTGCTAAAAGAGAGTTGGAAAACCTTGGGAAAAGGAAAAAGGGTTGTAAGCGTAAAGGAGATGAAACTTCAGAAAAGGCAATTGAAGAAAAAGTGAAACTTGGACAATATAAAACCGAAACAAAAAAACATTGAGGGCCACTTTAACAAAAGCAAGACTACCATCTTGTTGATGAGAATCACTAAAATGTAATTGTAAATAGAAGACTTATCAAGTACTTGCATCAATTTAATGGAGTGAACAAATTTTGGCCCTTAAATATTAAACTTCAAAAATCCCAATTTTTATTTCAAACGAAAATCAATTGGCCTTTTCGTAGCTCTATTACAATATTCAAGATTAATATCAACATAACATTGTTTTACAAAAAAAAACAAACAAATCCAGTCAAGATCATTGAACATTAATTAGTAACACAAAAGAAAAAAAAAAGTCAAATGGTCTTTCTGTAGCTTTTTTACAGTATTCAAGATTAGTCTCAACATAACATTGTTTTATAAAAAACAAACAAACCCAGTCAAAATCACTGAACATCGTTCGTAACACAAGAGAAAGAAAAATCAAATGGCCTTTTTGTAGCTCTTTTATAATATTCAAGATTAGTCCCTGCTTCTATGACTTCGCTCCTTAGCTTCTAACAAACCAAGGAGCCTATGTTGTAGTTGATTAAAAAAAAAGGTTACTTAAGTATAATTTTTTTACAAATAAAAAAACACTCTTACCTTATCATAGAAAAAGCTTCTTGTTTTTCGTATTCCCAAGAGATGATTTTATCAAATATAGCATCGAGCATATCAAATTTGAAAACAACAAGACAAAAATCATTAAAATTAATAAACGTTAAAAAACAAAACAAAGCAGAATGACTTACTAGGAATTTTATTCATAAGATTGATTGCTTTTCTGCTATTTCTTCCATTCCACTCAAAGCATTTATGAAGGATTTACGTTTGGAGTAGGTGGCATACCACTCCTGCTCTTCTTTGGCTTTAAAGAGTTGCCAAGATCAATCAAAATCAACTCCCTACTTTGTGCTTTGGACTTTGCAAACTTAATATAAGATTCGAGTTTTGAAAAGAGGTCAAATAGAACCTCACGATCATCTACAATATAAGAGAATTAAGTTAAAACATAAGAAAATGTTAAAATCAATGAATTATGGAAAATATAAAACATTTACAAGAATCAACAGTTGGAACCAGAAAATCAATGTGTGCCTTTTTGCAGATAACTTGCAACTCTGTCTGCCTATTAGAACAAAACCAATGAGATCAACTCCATCATCTTCTTGTGCTCTTTTGTCATTTTCCTTTCCAAGTTTCAATTACCTTTTGTGAAGTTTCATCTCCTTTACCCTTATAACATTTTTTCCTTTTCCCGGGGTGTTCCTTAACTTGTGCTAAACTTCAAAAAACTTCAAAAGTTAAGGAAGTTAAGGAAAGTTTTTTGAAGTTTAGCACAAGTTAAGGAAAGCCCCGGAAAAAAGAAAAAGGGTTCTAAGGGTAAAGGAGATGAAACTTCAGAAAAGGCAATTGAAAAAAAAGTAAAACTTGGAAAATATAAACCGAAACAAAAAATATTGACGGCCACTTTGACAAAAGCAAGACTATTACCTTCTTGATGGGAACCCTTAAAATGTAATTTTAAATAGAAGATTGATCAAGTACTTGCATCAATTTATGGAATGAAAAAATTTTGGCCCTTAAATATTAAACTTCAAAAATCCAAAGTTTTATTCCAAACAAAAATCAAATGGTTTTTTCGTAGCTCTATTACAACATTCAATATTAGTCTCAACATAACATTGTTTTACAAAAAAAAAGCAGTCAAAATCACTGAACATCAATTAGTAACACAAAAGAAAGAAAAATCAAATGGCCTTTTCGCAACTCTTTTACAATATTCAAGATTAATCTCAACATAACATTGTTTTATAAAAAAGATAAAAAAAAAACCTAGTCAAAATCACTGAGCATCAATTAGTAATACAAAAGAAATAAAAATCAAATGGCCTTTTCGTAGGTCTTTTACAATATTCAAGATTAGTCTCTGCTTCTATGACTTCGCTTCTTAGCTTCTAACAAATCAAGGATCCTATGTTGTAGTTGCTTTTAAAAAAGGTTATCTAAGTATAAAGTTGTTTACAAATAAAAAAACGCTCTTACCTTATCATAGAAAAAAGCTTCTTGTTTTTCGTGTTCCCAATAACTGACTTTATCAATTATAGCATCAAGTATATCTAATTTGAAAACAAAAAAATCATGAAAATAAAAAATTAAAAAAAACAAAACAAAGCAGAATGGCTTATTAGGAATTTTATTCACAAGGTTGATTGTTTTTTCTTTTCTTTCTTCCATTCCACTCAAAGCATTTATTCACAAGGTTGATTGTTTTAGTGACTCAAGTCACAATATAGACCAAGACGATGGGCGTAGTACAACTGGGTATATCTTCTACTATAGCTCTTCACCTATAACTTGGTGTTCACAAAAACAGAACACGGTAGCTCTCTCTTCTTGCGAAGCCGAGTTTATGGCAGCAACGGAAGCAGCTCGCCAAGCGATTTGGCTTCAAGACTTGCTTGGAGAAATCATGGGAAGAGAACCGAAGCAAGTTGTAATTCACATCGATAATGTCTCAGCAATAGCTCTAACCAAAAATCCTGTATTTCATGGTAAGAGCAAGCATATACACAAGTGTTACCATTTTATACGAGAATGTATAGAAAAACAGCTTGTGGATGTGAAACATATTTCGGGAGTTGAGCAAAAGGCGGATATGCTTACGAAGGCATTGGCGAGGATCAAGTTCAACGAAATGAGAAGCTTGATCGGAATGCAAGACTTGTCTAAAGGAGCATTGAAGCTTAAAGAGATGATTGTTGGTTAAACTTCAATTGCTTCAAACCTAAGAAACCAACAAACAAGTCGGTTTAGTGTGGTTTAAGATAGGTTTAAAAGATAATTATCCTTTTGTTCAATAATTAGGAGATAAGTTGATTTCCTTTTCCTAATGGGCTTAGTAGAGTCGGTTAGTTAGCATATATAAGGATGATGATCGAGCTGTGATCATTGTCAAGAAAGAACATTAGGTTGTTTAAGGTTTTTAGAGTGAGATTTTCCTTAAGCATTAATAAAGAAGAGTTATTTCTTTATACTTGTGTTCTATGTTTAAATCTTAAAGAGAAAGAGAGATCAAATCATTGAGAGTTTTTTTTGCTTAATTCTACACCCGATTTCAAGCTCTGAAATCGTGTGTGTGTTCTGTTTCTAAAATAGAGAGAGTTTGTTGAGCTGAAACAGAACAGAGGAGAAGAGAAACGTGTTAACAAAGACAAGCTGGTCTTAACGAGACTTGATTATGTTCTGGATCCAATATCTCTACTGGGACCTGTTTCAGAATCACTTGCTCGAAGGACTAAGTTTGAAACAGGTGGAATGGGAAATCCCTCGTATTGAAGAATTCACCTATGTCTGAAGTCAGTAAGCCGTCTCCAATTGAATCTCCCTTGTCAAGATTACGAGTGGCAAATGAAAAACAAGCTAATGATGGAAGCTGACAAATGTGGAAGAACAGCTTTGGCCAAGACCTTTTTCTACCTTCACATAATACTAGATCTAACGTGGAAAGCACCGTACATCATCTGCCTCTTGATAGGACGACATCGTTATTTGCAAAAGAGGACCCTCTTTACTTTGCTTATTCACAGAAGAAAGATTGTTTTCAAAATGATCAGAAAATTGGCACATTCAGTCCCATTGTTGGTCCAAGCAACAACGATCCTTGGTCACAAAAAATGTTCCTATCAGCATCACATGGCACAGAGAGTCTTTCATCGTCAAAAGAAGCCGACCCGAATAATGTTGCATACATGAGTCCAACTGGGTTGGCCCCAGAGAATACATTTGAATTCCCTTCTCGGAATCATATGCTCAAGTAAGACTCGTTTCTTCTGGATATTTAGTTGTTTAGAGTTTTGCCAATCTTGGAACAATGGTTATGAAAAGGACTGTGGAATGAATGTGGTGTTTGCTAATAAATGTACAGGTAAGTGAAGAAGAGTGACAATTTGTGGAAGCTCAATTCCTAAACCATGATGAAAGGTCGTTTTGAGTCACAAAGAAAGAAAAAATAAACATTGAAAATCATTTTGGGACACAAGTTTTTGGATATACATGTTATGATCGCTACTCAAAATCTGTAGAAAAGACATGGTAATCTCACGATCACAACAAGAACATAGAAGAAAACTCCAACGATGTAGAGATATATATATATATATATATTTGTAATCAAACGTGAACAATATTCGATTACAAAGAAAACCATTCACAGATTCTCCCAGAGAAATCTGCTCATAAAGACCTCCGATCTATCAGTGTATCAACATGCCAAACAAATGAGCATCACAGCTCTTATTTATAGATATTAAACGACAAATACTCCAAAAAGAAAAGAGTAATTGCTCCCATGTGCAGCTTCTACATTCTCTTTCCTCATGTGGCCACGTCACTTGTGTGTCTCACCACTCATTTCATCATCGATCATCTCCTCTGTTGTGACTCTGTTCTGTGACAAAGAAGACTTTGCATCATCCTCAACCATATTCTTCCTTTTACGCACATATACCCGCCATGGCATATCAATACACCTCAAGTCTGTCTCTTTGTCCTCTTTGGTTTTCTTCAACCTATAAGATTTTTTGAGATTTTTTTTTTAACTTAAGAAGTACTGGTTTGCTTCGATAGACTTAACCTACACTTAACAGGTAATCACCAACAGCTACTATTGCTTTACTTTTTTTTTTTCACCCGCTACTATTGCTTTACAATATAACATTTTTACAGAGAAAAGTAAACTGTTTAGTCTCATTTTATTTTCTTCATTCATGAAAGAAGTTTAAAATACAGATTTTCTAGTTTGTTTTCTCAAGCTTTTTTCTTGCAAAAATTAGTTGAGAAGACAGTATATTATTGTTTTTCCAACTTTTACAACAAATAATTTTTTAAAAACTATTCTATTGTTTTGCTAAAATAAGCTAGTTTAGAGACTTTATACAAGCAAATTAATTGTTAGTTTGTTACGAAAGGTTTAACTTTAAACAGCTGTTAAAACCCCACAAAAATGTATCCATAAATTGCAGCCATTCTTTGTCTCAACCTTTCATGCCTCTTTTTGTTTTTCCCAAAACATTATTATCCTTTCTTTCATAAGATTGGAGTAGAACATAATGGGAAAAGCACAAGATTGGTATGTACTCACTTGCCTTTCTCTGTTCCTGTTTCAAGCATCACAAATCTATTGCACAAGCCACTTCAATGAGATTCGTCGCTTAAGCGTGTCTTCAATCCAAAACACAAGCAGCGTTAATCAACAAGAACTAAGGGAAAGAGATCTTATTAAAAATCTCCCCGGACAGCCTTTGGTTAACTTTAGACAATATGGAGGTTATGTGACCGTGAATGAGTCGGCTGGTCGGTCTTTATACTATTATTTCGTCGAAGCCACTAAAACCAATAACTCTTTACCTCTTGTCCTCTGGCTTAATGGAGGTATGGCTATATATATCTACATAACTCTTCATTCTCATTAAGTAATTATGTATCTACACAACAAAGTTGATAAATCTATAAATTATAACGCAGGACCCGGCTGCTCCTCTCTTGGATATGGAGCATTTAAAGAGCTTGGTCCTTTCCGCGTACAAAGCGATGGCAAAACCCTCTATGCCAATCCTTACTCATGGCAAAATGGTACTTTTTCTTTTTACAGAATCTTTAGTTTATGTAACTTCATATGATTTTAAGCACATTTTGATTGTGTGTGTGTGGATTTGCAGTAGCGAACATATTATTCTTAGAATCTCCGGCAGGAACAGGATTCTCATACTCCAACACAAAGTCGGATTTGGAGAATCCCGGGGACATGAAAACAACGGAAGATAACTACGCTTTCTTGATGAAATGGCTCGAAAGGTTTCCCGAGTATAAAGGAAGAGAATTTTACGTGGCGGGTGAGAGTTACGCCGGCCACTACGTTCCTCTACTTGCACAAACCATTCTTCTCCATAACAACAACAACCAAACCTTCTTCAACCTACGCGGTATCTTGATTGGTAACCCAATGTTGGACCCAAAGTTAAGGCCAATGGCTGAGAAAGAGTTTTTAGCAACTCATTCTATAATCTCACAAGAAACTTTCCTTACCTTCAAGAACAATTGCTCAGCTGATACTCCAAATCCGGATGTGTTTAAATGTGTATCTTTGTTGAATAGAATCGAAGACGACATTAAACACTTGAACCGATACGACATATATGCTCCTTTGTGCCTAAACTCCACGTTGACTAAGGAACCTAAAGAACAGTACTCAACGTTAATGGAGTCTGATCCATGCATTGAACATTACTTAACGGCTTACCTCAACAGAGCCGAGGTTCAAAGTGCCATGCACGTCAATGCCAAGAAACTTCCATACACGTGGAAAATGTGTAGTGGAGCTATAGAATCTTGGAACAAAACTGATTCTTTTTCAACATCAATGCTTCCTGTTCTTAAAGAGCTTATGAGTCATGAGAATCTCAGAGTTTGGGTGTATAGTGGAGACACGGACGCGGCTGTTTCGGTGACGTACACGATGCAGGCATTGAAGAAGATGAATCTAACGGTTGTAGAACAGTGGCGTCCGTGGTATATGGAAGGAGAGGTGGGAGGTTTCACAGTATATTACAAAGGGAATCTTAAGTTTATGACTGTAAGAGGATCAGGTCATGAAGTGCCTTTCTACAAACCTAAGAGTGCTCTTTCTCTTTTTACACACTTTATTCTCAACTCTCCTCTCCCTCGTGTAGTGATCAAACCCGAATAAAATAAATATAATTGTATCATGCTCATGCATGCAGCAAAACACAAAATTATCATTTTATTGTTTTTTTTAACTTTCTTTTTCTTTTGTATATGAATCAATCCACATCTTTTTTTTAATTCATTTTCTTGCTAATATAAATTTTAAATAAGGATGACATATTCTTGTATAATTAGATTCCATCGTCAAATAACATTATACTAGCCAAAATAAAGGCCACATATTTGTGTTTCATATATACTGTCTCTTATTTATCTTAAGTGATGACATTTTGGATAAAAAGAAATTTTCATTTTAAGTGATGTTTTAGAAATTTTATGCAATATGTTGTGACAAAACTAAAAGTAATTGTAAGATTTAACCAAAAATCCACATTATTTCATTTTTCAAACCCCAAAAAAGTAATTTTGTCCTTAATTTTTTTGTTCACAAGGGGATGTTTTTGTAAAACACTCCAATTATTTTATTATTATTATTCTTTTTTTACTCCAAAAAGTAAATACTTTTTTTTAGCCATGGAGAAAATTAACCTTTAATTTAAATGGAATTCTAATATTTTTTTTTGTTGGAATGTAATACTCTATTTTCAATAAAAAGCTTTAATTACAAAGAATGTGTCGTTTTCAAAAGAAGCTAGTTGTGAAACTATGTAAATCAATCTTAAGTAAATGAAATAGGATTCAAAACTACAGCTAAGAACCAAATCATAACATGAGCATATCGTCGTATCTCTGATCCCCACCCCACAAGCCCTCATCTACGCAAACTTTGCAGCGAAAAAATTTATCAATGATCGCATAAAGGTTTTGCATGGGCGAAACTAAACTCAATATCATAAGAGAAGAAAGATCCATCGAAGGATGGGAAGTAATACATGCGGTTCACAAGGTTTTGCCACTGCAAGACCCAAACATAATCAAAAGAAGAGTTTGATCATGACTAGGGACGATAAAATGGATTTGAAGTCTGTGGGCTTGTTTGAATCCTCCAGATTAACTAAGTACGCAGCCCTTTTAACCAAGCACTATTTTGTACGAGCTTTAAACGGGTCAGTCCATTTACATCCACGAGCTTCACAGACTCGACGCGGGCTTCAGAGGCTAGCCTTTTTTTTCCCCATTTTGTAAAAACAAACGTCGTATTTAGGTATTCAATTTTCACTTAGGCTTTGATTGGTAACGTGAGTTACCATGCTTTAAAGTTGAGTTAGGGAGATAACTCAAAGTTAACTCAAAAATGTTACCAATCATAATGTAGACTAATTTTTATGAATTTGAGTTTCAATTATGATGAGTTATGGATGATTTAAAATTTTGAATTCTGCTCTTTGTTAATTCGATAACTCAAAAATAACTCAACATCAAAAAAAATAGGATGAAATAGGATGAAGTAGAAGATGATTTTTTTTGCTTTTTTTTTTTAAAAAATATCCTACGATAGTTTTACAATTTATTTTGTTAATAGGTTTTTCATATACACTTTATTTTTAGAAGAATTTAGTCGACTCGAAGAAGATGAGGCAACAACTGATGGCCAATATATGAATAATGTACGTGATGGAATTGCAGATATGATATGAAATGATTGTCATTAGTCTTTTTTCTAATTTTTAGTTTGTTATGTCAAATTAGTATGATTTTTTATTAGTATTATAATAATTATTAAAAAGATTAAATTTAATTTGTTAATAACACATACTGCAATTTATACATCAAAAAAAGATATTAGTCAGTTCTTTTGATAAAATTGATAACTCATGTTTTCACATCAAATTCACCATATCATTCTGCAGGTTTTACCACATTTTTTTTTACTGCAGGTTACTTCAAATTACAACATTAACTGCAAATCAATTTTGATACTGCGTGATACCAATCAGAGCCCATATCATTCTGCAGGTTTTACCACATTTTTTTTTACTGCAGGTTACTTCAAATTACAACATTAACTGCAAATCAATTTTGATACTGCGTGATACCAATCAGAGCCTTAGACTCGAGACTCTCGGCGATTCTCTTCGACAAATTATCCGAACGAGTATAAAATTATGTGAATAAATTACCAAAAGTATTAAAAATCCGAACAAAATTACTCGTAGTACACGAACAAATATATAATTATCTGAAATACTAAAAAAGGTCTGAACAAAATTATCCGAAGTTCTAAACAAGTGTGTATATATATATATATATATATATCGGGTTATGCAGTATACTTTTATATTTTCGGATATACCCAAATCGGAAACCCGAAATACTATTATATAAAATCTTATACAAAAGTTGTTTGCTTCCATAGAATGTTCAAGTATTAATCTACACTGGAAACTGGTTACGCGGTTTTTGCATTTTTGTTGAACTAAGAGTTGGATTGATTCTCTTTTTTTTTTTGTCTGCGAGTTGGATTGATTCTCAAAGTCTCGTATATAATCTTCATCTACTTTACAGAGATTGAAATCATTTTGTGTACAAAGATAACATACAATATTTTTTTAAATGAGCCTCACTTAAATGGGATTCCTGTAAACGAGCTTAAAAAGATTGGGTTCAAAACGGGTTCAGATTAAACAGACTTAAACGGACCGGATTTAGACATGTCGAGCTTAAGCAGATCCAGATAGCCCAGTTTTAACATTGACTTGTCAAGAAGACTAGCTATATGCTTAACACATGCAAGTTGAGGGGACGTATTAAAAATTAAAAAGTGGCTCCAGGCTCATATTAGCTTATGCAACATGTTTTTTCTTTCGCTTATAGTTTTACTTTTATGTAAAACAAAAAGGATTGTATGATTTTTTTTTGTAGTTTCTTAATTTATATGCATTTACATACATTAAACATCAACTGAAATGAAAGATAAAGTATATATTAATGCAAACTCATAAGAAACATTCATAGGTTTATACAAAAGATGATCTCTCCCAAACACAATCAAACAAAAATATTATAATAGTGTGACATGTCCCTTATCAAAAAGAAAGGCTGAAGTTTACAAAACACATTTATCAAAAGAAAAAAAGTTTGCAGAACACTCACACACACATAATGAAGGCTGCAAAATTCAGCTTAGAGTTTTTTATTCAAATTCTCTCCGACGAATAAAATCTTGTGTTCAATTATTTTCCAAAAGAAATGGAATCCCGGTTTGGTATTCTTCATTTTCTTTTACTTACATAGAGAGGCTGGTTCGGCTCCAACGTAAACCGAACCGGTTCAACATCATGCTTGTTGAAATCCTCTTTATCAACTTAAAAAAAAACTAAAACCAGGTTCTCATGTTCAATTATTGAACCTCACGTGTGGATTAGGTTTGTGAACCGGTTTGTTTGTGTTGGAAATCAATTTTACGGTTAGTTAGGAACCCTATAAACCGGTTGGTTAATCAAACGACGTAGCTTTTGTCTAAGAGCATCGGCCCAAACTAAGCCCACGTCTCTTTGCTTATTCTTCATCTCCACCATAACTAGTTCGTCTGTTAGCCGGCGAATTTTGACGACGACGTTGGCTACTCCTTGTGGCCCTTCCAGCTTTATCGCTCTGTCCTTCTTCTTCGCAATCCTCAGATTCAACTGCTTCGCTACTTGCTCAACCTTATCCATGATCTCCGCCGTACTCTCGTCGGAGACGAACTGGTCGCAATGGTCCGGCGTCACGAAATTCCCAAACAGACCGGCGAGATTCGCGCTTGACGACGACGCGATCAACTCGAAGGCGTTTAGGTTTTTCCCGTTTTCCTCTAGATCATAATCGTCGGCTTGGATCCCTACGATTTCACTCGGATCTACTCCGTGATTGAACCATGGATCCTTTAGAATCTCCTCGACGGTGATTCGTTGCTCCGGATCTGGTTCCAATAGACGACGGAGCAGCCGTTTTAGACCTGAAGAGGTCCATTCCGGCAATCTGTATTGAGCCTTTTGGATTTTCCGGTAGAGTCCCATGATGTTTGGATCTCGAAACGGCAAGTAACCGGCGTTGAGAAGGAACAAAACGACGCCGCAGGACCAAATATCCGCCATAGATCCGTCGTATCCTTTCTTCAGGAGAAGCTCCGGCGCGACGTAAGCCGGAGTTCCGCAGAGCGTGTGTAGCTTTCCGTCGGACTTGATCTGATCCCTCATCGCACTGAGACCGAAGTCCGACACCTTCAGATCTTGATTCTCGTCGAGGAGAAGATTCTCCGGCTTCAAATCACGGTGGAAAACTCCTCTGGCGTGGCAGTACCTCAAGGCGGAGATCAGCTGACGGAAATACTTCCGGCTGAGACTCTCGGAGAAACGATTGCTTGAGTTTCTGGAGAATAGCTCGCCGCCTTTGGCTAGCTCCATGACGAAAAAGATTTTAGTCTTGGTGGCTAACACTTCGTTGAGGTGCACGATATGAGGATGACGAAGGCGGCGCATTACAGAGATCTCTCTCTTAACGTGCGCCGTGAGACCGTTCTTTAAACGCTTCTTGTTGACGACTTTGATCGCAACGCTTTCGCCGCTGTGAACATCCTCCGCCTGGTAGACTTTTGCAAACGCACCGATACCGAGAAGCTTACCGATATCGTACTTACCGAATAACGCCGACTGATTATCATCACCGGTGATGTTAACGATGATGGAATCGGAAGAGTCTTCCGACATCGAGAAACCGTCTACAAAAAAAATGAAACAGTGAAAAAAATGAAAAGACAAACATGCGCGCGTTGCCTCTTCTTATTAAAAATTCGACCTGCCACGTAAGTTATTTGAAAAAATATTAAAATATTATTTTGACTTTTTTAATAGATTTTTAATAAGTAAAACAGATAAATAATCATCATATAAGCCTATAATGAGATGACAATTTCAAAATATTGCGAATTAATCAACCATGTTAGAAATAAAAATCATTTTATCCGGACCTAATTTGAGATTCGAAGAACATCTTTTTATTGTTTGCTTCATGCTTTTCTTTTAATTGTAAATTTCCGAAATTAGTTGTTTAAGAGGTTAAACTAAACCAATTATTTAGTCGAGCTTTACTCAAAGAGATCATCTTGATCTTGAAGAACTCGTAAAATACATTTGTTCACTCTACTCAAAAGTATAGTCTCTATTTTCTTCCAACGGTAGCTACTAGTCATACCAAAAAAAAACATTATTCATCCAATAAATAACATATAAGTTTAGCTAATATTTGTTATTTGGATTTGACTACTGGTTAAACTTCAAAAGAATCATGTCAGGATGAAAAATAAGTACTTCCTAATAATAGCTGGAAATTAAAATTAGAATAAGGGTTGGATAATAGATGAATTCGTGGATCCAAGTCAGTCGTATATGGAGTAAATTTGCCTCTTTTGATGTTGAAAAAGCCAAAATTTAATCCTTTACACGTCCACTTATCATATTAAAATATGTATGTGTTAACTGGGCGAAAACTCGACAAAGTATTATAATTATAAACAAATTAACATTGATCTTGCTCATTCATGGTTTTTAACTTTTCTAATATGTATGTGTTAGCTTTCGTAACGGTAATTACTATCTATATATTTACAGTTTAATTGCCTTGTTAACTTATTTTAGTATGTTTTATTATTGTACCAAAATTGCCTAAACCGCTTATTCGCTAGTTAGTGATTGTCCAATTAATTTCCACGTAAATCCGAATTTTCCAACATTATAATTTACCTGAATGGACTTTTAATTAAAATTGACCATTAAAAATAAACAAAAAAATGTTATAAATCATTAAAATTGTATAGATTAATCAATTTTGATCTATAAACAAATCATAAACATTCGTAATTCAAAGTTATAAAGTTATTATATATTTATAAAATTGATTTAAATTAAAAGTATATCAAAATAGTCAACGGGATATCGCTGCGGATGACAAGATAGCTCTACCCATGCCATCCACTCGATCTACAACCACTAAGATCACCCGCACTCAAGAATGCTCGTATATAGGAACGACACATGTTAGTCTTTGACTATACAGGGAGTAGATGTAAGTAAGTCGATTTCGCACATCACATAAGTCGGAATCCGTTTAACTCCGGAAAAAGAAACTAAGCTTCAAAAATTATTTCCCAATTAATCTTTGTAATTTTCTGTTTTTCAGTAAAACGCTCGACCAAAAACTCATCACTCTACTAACCGACTAGCGAATTCTAGAACATGTCCATACTCCATAGAGTCATCATCGATTTTGTTTAGAGAAAGAAATACATTACCATCCTTTCTTTATTTATTATTTTCTCGCGTTACCGTCATCACGGATAAAAGACATTTTTCTGCTTCAAAGAGACACCGTCTTCTCAATACTCTGACGGTGTTATACATAAGCTATATATCGTCGGTACCATCATAGTCACACCGGACGTCACTCTTAAATCTAGGACGTTTCTTCTTTGTCAAACGTAATCATCTCTTTAATTATAAGAATACGTCTTTCTTAGAAATCAATTAGAAATTGGACCAATCAAAGTTCGAATAAAGAAAACACTCACTAAGAATAATGATCATCGTATGGTTCTCTAGCTTATAGAGATGAAGTTTGCAACCTTGACTTGGGCCAAAATGTGAGCAGGTCCATATTGTTGTAGATGCCTTTTAGGACAAGATTGCTTTTCGAAACAGTCGGTAAGTAATCTTTTTTTTCTTTTTTGTTCTTCTTAAAAAGTCAATAATATTACACATGAATGCAAACACTACCCAAAAACCTAGTTTTGACATAGCCAAACTGATAACATTTAGACATCCATCGTCTGGCAGATAGAACTTCAGTTAAAGAAAAGAAGTATAGATTAAAGATTACATTTTACAAACTGTTAGTTATACAAAATCTAACCTTTTTTTTTAACTGAACATGTTTTTTAAAATAACTTCCGAAATTTGTAATCCTTTTTAGTAATTTTCAAGTAACTTGCTGTCAAAAAAACAATAGATGATTTTTTTCTTCTAAACATGATAGGTTAGTATTAAGACCAAGTATGATTTATTATGTAGTCCAATTTGAGCGGTTACAAATACAATGGATATTAAGCCCAAATTACAAAGTTTGGCCCAACAAATATTAAAAAATAAACTTCAAAAAACAGAATGCTCGACAAGCTAAACCAACGTGTAAGTCTCTTAAAGAGTCATCATGACATGTGTTTGTATTGGGGCTTCTGAGTTCTTCCTGACAGATCCATCGTTTTGCTCTAGAGAAGACTTTTTCCGGCGAAAACCACCACTTTCTCGTCTTCCAAAGCTGAAGTTAGATCCTTAGCCCATTGTGCTCATCTTCACACCTCCTACATACCCTTCATGTTTTCCATCGACGTCAATCACAACCTCGTTAGAGAAGCTTACTCCCTTCATCGGCTATTCTCGTCTGATGATTTGCGCTCTCACATACATGAATCGAGCTTAAAGAGTAAGAATTACTCCCTACGCCGAAGAAGCTATGCCGAGAGGATTGTAAAAAGGGATTGAGATTTTGGATTAGGAGGGGGCCACGTCTTCGCCGACTGAACAAACCCTATTTCAGCCGGGAAAAGAAACTCCAACAACTCATAATCAAGGAAAAACTAAGATCTAGAATAAACCCATACCCGATTTGAGTTGAGAAAATTTATTTACCGTTTCACCGTGACAAGTGAAAATCGAAATAGATACACTTCAAAAGTCGATCCAAAAGGGAACGAAGATTACATCTGTCTAAACGGAAAGACAAGTCGCCAGAGAATCGGGCGAAGGTAAACACAAAAGAAAAGTATCGAAGCTAACTCTCTCTGTAAAAGAACTAGAGAGAGAAGAGAGAGCGCTTCAAACTTATATGTAATTTCTAAACATGATAGATTAAACAATTTAGTTTTGTTATGTTCTTATAGTTTAAAAAAATCGAACACGATTGATATATTATTGTTGGCAGAAGACAATCAAATTTTTGGAGTGGGATGGTAGATAATAAAATTCAAACAATTGGATTTCTTCATATATACTATTGAATATATATAGGTGATAAATATTTGGCTAAAGTTAAAAGAATTAAACATATATAATAAAGTTTAGCTTTACTGCTGTATTTAGAAAACTATGTTTGTTGAGTGGGGGAGGATGTCACGCCCCGTTTTCAGGACTGACACGTTATGCTGTTTCCGCGGGATCATTTTAGTTAGGAAGGGACGGATTTCATCCAAGAGGGACGTGCAAGACCCAGGGTGATAAAACTGTAATATTCGGCCCATAGGGCTCAAAAGGAAAAAATATTAAAACCTAAAGCTAAAGGTTTTGTGTGTGTGCTTTGTCGTAAAAGAGAAGTGGGAGTCAAAGAAAGAAGAGATGCGGCGGCTGTGAGGAGGAGAGAGAGAGAGATGTGTCGCCATGTGAGAGGGAGAGAAGGAGGAGAAAGCCATGGTGAGGGAGGTGACGTCGATCGGAGGTGGTGGAGATGTAGTGGTGGCCGAGAGAGAGGAGAGAGGCCGAGAGGTCATGTTGTTGTTGTTGATGTTGTTGCGGCGAAGAGCGATGATCCGTGGAGGAGGAGAGAATCATGGCCATGGCGGAGGGAGGCGAGAGAGATGGAGCAGTGGAGGAGCTTGGTGAGGCGAGAGACCGAGAGGAGGAGTCGATGGTGGTGAGCCGAGAGATCATGATGTTGTCGTTGTTGGTGTTGTTGTTGTTGTTGTTGTGTTGGCGAGAAGAATCGAGGAGAAAAACGGAACCGTGGCGGAGATGTGATCGCGGAAGGAGTCGGAACCGCGGTGGAGGAGATGCTAGCGGCTGCGATGCGGTTGTTCGGAGAGGGAGCTCTCGGAGGTGGTGTGGCGGCGGAAACCCTAGGAGAAGATAATTACTTGCGGCGTAAGCAAGGTGGGGAAATTAGGGTTTCAAATACCTTGGGGAAGAAGAAAGCAGTGGGACCCGCATCTGAGATTTATTCAGAGAATACCGGAAAAGTAAACCAGACCGAAAAGGAAACCGGAGCCATGGACCAGACCGGAGGGGTGAGCCAAACCGAGGAGATAACCGGATCAGAAAATCAAACCGGAATCGCTAAACAAGAAGATGTAGTTGCAATATTCTGCGGATCTACCGTGCATCAATGTTGGGAAGCCAAAGCGGAGAGTTTCCGGAAACGGCTCAAAGAAGAACCGTTAGAAGCAGATGAGACGTTCAAAGCCACGAAGAAGGCGTTTGCTTCAAGTGCGGTGAAACCGGACACATGGCGAGAGAGTGTCCGCCAGGCAGAGTCTTCGGGAACCGATGCTGGAGAAGGAGACCAGAACCCGGAAGACGCCGTTCAGGAGTCTTCCACCTCGGTAAGCTCCTGGCCCTCGGAACTTTCCATTTTTGGAATTTTCCTGGAATGGCAGGTTTCCATTTTTTAGAAAGTTTCCACTTTTGGAAAGTTTCCTTTTTAGGAAAGTTTCTATTTAGGGCAGGTTTCCCTTTGTAGTAACTTTCCTTTCTAGGAAATTTCCTTTTAAGGTAGCTACTATTTATAGCAGGTTTCTATAAATAGTAAGTTTCCTTTTTGGACAGGATTTCCGGTTTAGAGGACTAATCGGTTTTCTTTTCAGGGTTCATCCTCTTCCGAAGGAGGAGCTGCTTGGGGTAATCAAGNACAGGATTTCCGGTTTAGAGGACTAATCGGTTTTCTTTTCAGGGTTCATCCTCTTCCGAAGGAGGAGCTGCTTGGGGT
>OVAN01003992.1:0-18879 GCA_900406275.1 Anastatica hierochuntica
ATCTTCCAAGAAACGCCCTTCCTCCCCTCCTACTGATTCTTCTAAGAAGCAACGTACTAAACAAGGGAGGGCCCTCGGCCGGAGCAGGTCAGGCGAGAGAGGTTCTTCTCACCGCCGGAGGTCGGAGGAGAGGAGGTCTTCTGACCCACCAAGGTCAGAACCTAGGAAGCCAAAAGACAAAGGGCTTCCCGCGAGCTCAGAGCCCGCGACCCTCTCCTCCCAACCTCAGGATGTCGGCCTCTCCCTGAGGCTTGACCGACCTGAATCCTCCTCTTTTGGGCATAGGAGGGAGGCCGCTACAAAGTTCTGTGAGGGCGTCCACTTCCCCGACAGCCCGACACCTCCTAAGAAGTTCCAACTCCAGACAGACTCCTACCAGGAGTTCTGTGTCCGCTATGTTGAGGTAGCTTTCTTAGAACTCATGTCTTCTAGCTTGACTCCTTTTTCCTAACTCTTAACCCTTTTTTCTCAGGGGATGGGCTTCTTCAACCGCCTTCGGCTGGAGTATGAGGCTGAGATAGCCCGCATAAAGTCCTTGTCGTACCAACACAGCCACACTCTCACTGTGGAGAGGGGCATGCGCACCAAGGCCGTCAAAATGGCCACCAAGAAGGACATCGAGCTGAAGGATATGGCCTAGAAGGTCGCTGAGGTGGAGGTAGAGAATGAAGCTCTCGAGGTGTCTTGCTCCCTGGCTCTCAGGGAGTGCCTAGCCTCTGAAGAACATGCCCAGAAGAAGATGGAGGTAATGGAGAGGAGGTTGTCTGAGGCCAAGACTAACGCTGACGACCTCTTCAACGAGCTGCAGGAATTCCGTGGTAGGGCCCAGGAGGAGGAAGAGAGGACAGAGGCCAAGCTGGAGGCAGCGGAGAAGAAGTTCTCCGACCTATCATGGATTTTTGACTGTGCTGCTAAGGCTCATGAGGAAGCAGTCACCCGCCTCAGGGCACAAGTTGATCGGGCAGCTCGGAAGGCCTCGAAGAAGGCTAGGAAGGAGGCCGCCGCTAAATACAAGGCCCGTTTTCTGAAGATTGAGCGGGCTATTGCGGACGCCAAACTTGTGGAGGAGAACGCCCTTCTGCAGTCGCAAGCCCATGCTCGGGCTGAATTTATTGATAAAATCATGGAGAGAAAGGCCCAGGGGACCGAGCCCGATCTTAATACTGAGAGGGAGGTCGCGACGACAACCCTTAAGGACTTTGATGATGAGCTCAACGAGATGGACGTCATTCAGCTCAACCTTGCTGAGGACCTCTGGGTTTTCCCGATGTCAGATAGCTCTGAAGGGTCTTCCCTGGCTGTCCTGTTGGCTCCTACCCCCGCTCCTTTTGAAGTAGATGTTTCCTCTGTTGCCGCTGGTCCCTCCGAGCTCCCCGCTGTACAAGCTGCTTTTGCCTTGGTCTCTTCCGAGGTGCCTGCTGCTGCCGATGACGCTCCTCCTGCTCCTCCAACCTTCCAGATTGACCAGTTTGGGTCTAACGCTGCCGTCATCTCCCCACATGTGGCTTCCGAGCTCGCCCAAGACCGTGAAGGAACCCGAGACTAGGCCGCCTGTGGCCTTGATGTTTCTCTTTGTAATTTGTTTGAAATTTTTTTTACCAATTTCCGTTAGTTTCTCTGCTTTCCTTTTGCTTCTGAACTATGACTTTTCGTACCCGGGAGGGCTTTTATCCAACTTCTAAAGTTTAGGTTAAAATCTTCTCTTCTATCCAAACTCAGACCATTCAGCTTCCTTAGCATCTTTTTCATGAGAGTTATTCCAACGTTAAACTTACTGGCTGCTGTTATAATAGGCACGTAAAAGTATTGTTTGGTTATTTCCCGTAACACAGTATCGACTTCATCTTGGTGAGCTCTAAACAAGTTGTGTACGTAGTGACATTACCGATGATTGCCACCTTGTTTGAATGATACTGAGCTGTATGAACCAAGAACATCTTGGGACAAAGGTTCAGGATCAGGTAGTTGCATAGTAGTTGTAGGTAAAGGAGAAGCTTGAGAAGCTAAGCCGCTATGGAGAGGAAGAAGCTCTCCTCCCCAACCAAGTGGCAAGCTATGATCAAAGAACGGTGAATGAGTAAGACGCAAAAATGGGAGAAAGTCGTGAAGTAGGGAGTGTTGCTCCCATCACAAGTTCTAAAACTTGTGGAACGCGAGGGCACTCTAACGGAGTTTACTCTTATATTTAGTAGCGAAAATAGGAGCGAGGAATGTCCCCAGCTTACCCTGTTTCAGGACTTGGCGTTTGGGTGTAGCGCGTTGCTGGCTTACCCCGTGCCACACTCAAGGTCTCTTACCTAAGTAGAGAGGAGATTCTTAAGTAACAGAAGGAATCTGATTCTTGAGTGTCTTGCAGACGTGGTCCGGCTATCCTTTAAAGGTATGCTTAAGTCCTACCGGGATGTGAGGAACCATACAAAAGGCTGCCTTTCTACATTCATGGTGTCTTTTCACCTAGGCACTTGTGAGAAGCGCGCAACTAACTCGGGGGTCAGAGAACCTGGCCAGGGAACCGACATGACCGAGCTTCGTAAAATGTAGATGAGTCCAAGAACAAATAAGTCAAAGAATGTGTTTTTTTATTATAGCAGCTGTACCCAAAATGGGTTGCCTACGTACCCCGGAGGGATCAAGCCTTTCCGTAGTTCAATTACATGGAAGCCCAAAGGGCTTATGTTTTTTTTTTTTTAGAAAGACCCAACGTGAAATTTAGCTGTAGTAGGTCTTCAAGTTCGCCGAGCTCCAGGGACAAGGCTCCAGTGTCCCATTCTTGCGGAGGAGTTCGTACACCCTGGGATGCAGGGCTTTGGCGATGCTATAAGGGCCTTCCCAACTTGCGTCGAGCTTGCCAGCTTGGTGCTCGGGCGTATTCTGGACCACACGCCGGAGGACCAGATCGCCCTCCTAGAAGGTACGTGAACGAACATTCTTGTTGTAGTACTTGGCGACCTGGTTTTGGTAGGCTTGCAGGTGGATGAAAGCGAGCTCGCGCTGCTCTTCAATTGTGTCAAAATTCTCCCTTAGTAGCTCGTCGTTGGTTGTGACGTCTTCTGGGAGGATCTGGCGGTGGAGTGTAGGCACTCGTACTTCGGCGGGGATCATAGCTTATACGCCATATACGAGGGAGTAAGGCTACTGCTGGGTGCCGCGGCGTGGCGTGGTGCGGTGTGACCAGAGGACTCCGTCCAACTCGAGGGCCCAACTCCCCTTTTTGGAGGCCAGTCGCTTCTTAAGTCCTTCGATAATGTGCCGGTTTGTAGCCTCAGCTTGCCCGTTGCCTTGAGGATTGTGGGGCGTTGAAAATTGGATAGCGATCTTGTAAACGGAGCAAAAAAGCTCAAAGTCCTTGGAGGTGAACTGTGGGTCGTTATCTGTGACAATCGCATGCGGGATGCCATGACGGCACAAGATGTTCTTCCATAAAAAGTCAATGACTTGCTTATCCTTGATCGTCGCGTAGGATTCTGCCTCTACCCACTTGGAAAAGTAGTCAGTAAGGACGAGCAGGTATTGCTTTTTATTGGACTTGGGCAGCGGACCGATGATGTCCATTGCCCACCGCATGAACGGGTATGGTGTCATAACCAACTTCATGAGCTCGGTCGGCTGATGGATGATGGGGGCATGCTGTTGGCACCGCTCACACTTCTTTGCATATGCCAGACAGTCTCGCTCCATGGTCGGCTAGTAATAGCCTTGCTTGCGTATCTTCTGCGCCAGCGACCTACCGCCGGCGTGGTTCCCGCTGACACCTGAGTGGACTTCCTGGATTATTTTCTTGACCTCATCACCATGCACACAATATAGGTAGACGCCCGTGCCGCTCCGGCGGAAAATCTTGTCTTCAAATAACGTGTAGCGCGCGCTCCGTTGCTTCAGCTTTCGAGCTTGCCACTTGTTAGGTGGGACATCTCCATCGGCGATGTAACTCCGTATCTCATTTCGCCAGTCTTCCCCTTCGCCAATTCCTTCTAACGCGGCTGCGCCGGGATCTTCCCCAAGATCGTCCTCGTGAAGGGCCATGGTCTGCGGCAAATCTGGCAGATCGTTGGGAGCTCCCGAGGTCGGTGCCTTCAGGATTTTGCTAATACTCGATTCGGCCAGGGTTTCGACTGGAATCGTGCGGCTCAGGCTGTCAGAAGCGGAGGCCAACGCGGCCAACGCGTCGGCGGCAGAGTTTTCCTTCCGTGGCACCTTGGTCAAGGAAAACTCATCAAATCCGGCAGCCTCCGTTTGCACCAGCTTCAGTTATGTGGTCATGCGGTCATCCCGTGCTTCGTACTCCCCATTAAACTGGTTTGCGACGAGCTGGAAGTCGCAGAAGACGCGGATCCATGCTGCGTGAACTGCCTTTGCCAAACATAATCCTGGGAGCAGAGCCTCGTACTCCGCCTCGTTGTTGGAGGCCGGGAAGGCGAGGCGGAAGGATTGCTCAATCGTTTCACCGGTTGGTGAAATGAGTTGTACCCCAATGCCAGACCCCTTGGTGGAGGAGGAACCGTCCACGTGCAGAGTCCAGGTACCTGGAACCTCTGTATCCGGGCTCGGCTCTGGGGTAATTTCGACGATGAAATCTGCCAGGACTTGCGACTTTAGCGCAGTTCGGGGCTTGTACTCGTGTCATATTCGTTAAGTTCGATCGACCACCGAGCTAGGCGCGCTGACTGCGCTGGGGTATGGAGTATGGTGCGGAGCGGGTGATTGGACAAGACAACTATGGAGTGAGACTGGAAGTATGGGCGGAGCTTCCGTGCTGACGTGACAACGGCTAGCGCCAGTTTCTCGGTTACCATGTATATGGTCTCGGCATCCACCAGAGATTTGCTAATATAGAAAATGGGCTTCTGTTCGTCGCTCTCTTCGCGCACCAAGACTCCGCTGACCGCCGCACTGGACACTGCAATATAAAGATATAAAACCTTGCCAATTTCCGGTTTGGACAATATTGGTGGTGGGGTAAGGTACGTCTTCAGTTAAGTGAACGCCTCTTCACATGATTCATCCCATTCAAACTTCTTGTTGGAACGATGTTTCTGGTAGAATGGGAGACACTTATCGGTAGAACGGGAAATGAACCTGCTCAAAGCTACTATACGTCCAGTGAGTCGTTGTACCTCCCGCATTGTGGTAGGCGACTTCATGTTCATGATAGCGGGAAACTGCTTAGGATTGGCCTCTATTCCGCGCTGAGTGACCAGGTAACCTAGAAACTCGCCTGAGGTGATGGCGAAGGTGCACTTGGTCGGATTGAGTTTCATGCCATACTTGTTGAGGACAGAAAAACATTCATGCAAGTGACCGGCATGATCGTCCTCCCGTAATGATTTGACCAACATGTCATCGATGTAGACCTCCATCGTCTTGCCGAGCTGTTCGGAGAACATCTTGTTTACCAACCTATGATATGTTGCACCGACCTTTTTGAGACCAAACGACATCACCTTGTAGCAGTAGAGTCCCCGGTCGGTCACGAAGGCTGTCTTTTCTCTATCGTCCGGGTGCATGAGTATTTGGTTACACCCAGAGAAGGCGTCTAGGAATGATAGTAGTTGGTTCCCAGCGGTCGCTTCGACTAACCGGTCTATGTGCGGGAGAGGGAAACAGTCCTTTGGGCATGCCTTGTTTAGGTCGGTGAAGTCCACGCAAACCCGCCATTTGCCATTCTTCTTCTTAACTACCACCGGGTTGGCCAACCAATTCGGGTACTTTACCTCGATGATGGAACCGTCCTTGAGTAGCAGTTCTACCTCCGCGTTGACTGCCTCTGCTCTCTCTGTGCCGAGCTTCCTCCGCTTTTGGCAGACGGGTTTGTAGGTTGGGTCCACATTGAGCTCGTGGAATGTGATGTCCAAGCCTATTCTTGGCATATCGTCTATTTTCCAGGCAAACGTATGCTTGTTTTCCTTAAGGAATGTGACCAACTCCTTGAATATTTCTTTTTCCAGATTTGCCCCAACTCCTACACAATGGTCGGGATTACCCGGGTCAATGCACACCTGCCGGATTTTACCGAGCTCAGGATTGGATGGTTCGACTTGATCCGCTTCCTCAGGGCTTATTTTTAATGCTCGGGTTTGGAATGTGTATTGTTCTTGGGACCTGCGCAGGTTGTTCTCGTTGACGTAGCATAATCGCGCCGTTCGCTAGCTTCCATGAATGGTGACCACCACATGTTCCGTGGGAAACTTGATGCAAAGATGGTAGGTCGATGGGATTGCCCTCATCGAGTGTATCCATGGCATTCCCAATATTACGTTGTATATGTTGGGGGCTTCTACCACCGTGAATTTGGTCTCCATCTTCACACCGCCAATGAAAGTGTTGAGTCTGATCGTCCCCATAGACATTGTAGTTGCACCGTTGAAGGCGGTGAGGGGTTGTTTCGATTTCTTTATACGGTCCTCGGGAGTCTCCATTTTGTCAAGTGTCTCCTTGTAGAGGACGTTGACAGAACTTCCCGAGTCAATTAGAGCCCGAGCTATTTCGCAATCCTCGATCATAAGCTCGAGTACTAGGGCATCATTGTGAGGTCGTGTGACGCTCCGCATTGGCCACTCCGAGAATTCGATGACGGTATCTTCCCTGATCGCTGATTGGACATCGTTGGTGGTGGAGTTCCTGCCTGCTGTAGCTTTTTATCGACCGGACCGTGTCGTTGAAGAATGGGCTTGGTCCCATAATCATATTGATCCGCTTCCGAGCTATTGGGGGCTCCGTCCTTTCTGACTGTCGCGTGTCCCGGTCTCATTTAGGCGGGTCCATGTCACTGTGTGGGCATTCCCCCTCACGATCCTCGTTCTTCCAAGCCAGCTCCTCAGCTTTGTACTTGTTAAACAAATACTGCTTGAACCCATAGCACTCTTATGTCGTGTGACCCGAGGTGTTATGGTATTCGCAGAATTTGTCTGAGATTCTGGGTCCGTCACTTCAGGTCCAGGTGTTGGACCTGGACTTGTAGTTGGACCCCGAGTTCTTTTCGGACCATTGGGAGTTAGATACTTGGAACGACCTGTGCTTGGAATTGCTTACTTCAGATCGATGCCCGCTGAAATATCGCTTATTATCCTTTTCGTCTTTGGGCTTCTCTTTGGGTGCTGTCTTTGTTGAGGAGGCGTGCTTTTCCGCGTACGTTTTCTTTTCGTCTTCAATCTCCATGAACCTTGAAGCTCGGTGGAGTGCGTCCTCCACGGAGGTAGGTCGGTTGAGCATGAGGTCCTCCCGGAGACGAGAATTGTACCAAAGAGCATTGCGGAAAGTCGCGATGCCTGCCTCGTCGCTGACGACCACATTTGAGATGTTCGCTTTGAACCTGGATAGGAACGATCGCAAGGACTTGTCTTTCTTCTGGGTCATTTTCCAGAGGTCGGCATCCGAGGCGCCCTTCTCGATGAACATCGAGTACTGCTTGATGAAAGCGGTTGATAGTTCATTGAAACTGTCGATCGAGTTCGCCTTTAGATGGGAAAACCAATTCAAAGCTGCCCCGGAGAGGTTCTCGACGAAGAGCTAGCAGTATCCGGCGTCTTCGTCGGCTTCATTGAATTTGTTCCGACCCATCGCGCTGCAGAACGCGGTCATGTAAGCTCGGGGATCTTTTTTTCCCTCGTAAGGCACAATCTTGAGTTTGATGCTCGGGATAACAGCCCCTACTATCCGGCTTGTGAAGGGAGTTCGCTGAGTTTCCTCGATGACCCGGTGAACATCCGGTGCCGAGCTGGTGGCCTTGTGGATCTGAGACTGCATAGTCCGGAGCTCGGCGGTTGCTTAGGTGACGGTCTGTTTCACGTCTGCAGCTCGGGGTCCGTATGAGCAGACACTCCTCCCAGGGCCGAGTCTTGCTGGCCTTGGTCCCGATCGCCCAACCTCCGGTCAGCGGGGGTCGCCCCGTTGCCAGGTCGGGTTTCCAGAGCACGGAGCTCCCGTGGGGAGATCGAGGCGATGGAGTTTATCCTTGCGAGCTGAGCAGCCTGGGCTTGTGCCAGCTCGTCAAGTCGCTGGCTTGACCGTCGATATTGTTCTTCTTGCCTCGCAGTCCGTTCTATCAGCAGGGCGAAGATGCTGCACATGTTTTCCGGGTCCTGGTCCAGTGCCGCCTGAGCCTCGAGAGTTGGAGGCACGTGCTCCTGCTCTTGAGTCCCGGGGGTTTGACTGACGTTGTCGCCGCCATGAATTCCTGGGAAAGTTGGGCTGGTTCGTCCATCGACTCAATTGTCGCATGACATGTCGTCCTGAAAGCAAACAACAAAGAAAAAGAGTTATGGAAAAGCAATACACACACCGACTTACGTGGAATTTGATGTAGCGGAGCGGAATCCCCCCTCCTTCTAGCGCCAATTGTTGGATCCGAAATCCACATAGAATATAGGGTATGCGATTTGCGATAATATGTGAGAAAGAGGTTGTATTTTTATTGATTTTGATCAGAACTTTTACAACGGTTACAAGCTAAGTTCTTAGAAAGAAAATTCGATCCCTCTCCCTAAGCTCCTCCTTCTTCTTTTATACCCCTTTCGCCTCGCAACTCCCGAATTAATGCATATTAATTCTCCTTATTTATGCTGATTCTTCAGTTTTTATTTTCCCTAGCTTGAATTTGTTGGGCTTTTTCCCCCTTTTGCTTTTTGGGCCGAATATTCCTTAATGGGCTTCAGTGGCCCATTGACACCTCGGTTCTTTAATCGAATCTTGGGTCGGTTTACTCCAAACCGGGTACGGTGGGTACCACCTCCACCAATTTCCATCAACTCAATATTTGTAAAATATAATGTTTGGACACACATTCTACTTGTGTCATAAGTCCCCTCCCTATTCTTACTTCGTTCCAACTAGTTTCATATTGATATTCATCGTATTCTTGAGGGTCTTCACGTTCTTGATGGAAACAAGAAAGTCCTCCTTGAAAAGCCTTTTCTATGAGTTCTAAGAACATAATAATGTCTTGAAAAGTAGCTTCAAGATTCTTAATTCTATCATTAAGGTAAAAATTCGGGTTATCTATAGTAGTACAGATCTTTTGCTCCATCTAACTTTAAAAATTAAGTAGTTGCTCTGTCAAAAGTTGGATCTTGTATTCGAGAATTTCCAACGTGTCATAGGGCTATGGAAGTTGATGTTGAGGCCATGAACTGCTGGGGCATGGAAGATGTTTATGTCTTTGCTGTCTTTGAGCTTCATGCGTCAAGAAACGTGGGTAATTTTAGATATTCAAAGCTCTGGTCGCTTTGGTGAGGTGATGCTCTTTCTTGCTGGAGTTGATTGAGATTTTCTAGCGGTACTGAGTTAACATAACACCTTCTTGATGCAGATTCGTAGCTGGTACCAAGTCTTACACCATTCCCCAATTTGTTGCTTTTCAGCTCATCAATCTCTCTGCCATGCTTAAATTGGTATGGACAAAACTCTGAATTCTCCATGAATTGATTCGAATGAGGAACTTGGTGGTTTAATCTACGGAAATATTTTTCCATAACTTTTAGAGAAAGGGTGGTCAAAATTGTTTGGATTTAGATCCTTGTGTTTTCCCTGAAAAACATAAAAGAAAGATATAAATAAGTTAATATAAAGAAAAAATCAGGATTCAATAAGAAAAATGCTCATTTCAAAAGTGTTATTATCTATGAGAAAAAAGAATCATGAAATTGTTAGAAATTATAATCTAAATTTAAGTGTTAATATATTAAAGAAACCTAAAAAAAAACAAATTAAATTAGTAAAAGAAATCGAAAATTCCTAGAAAAAAATGAAAAGCTTTTTACAAGTAAAATGGAATAAAAAGGTTTTCCTAAACTTAAGGTAAATATTTCTAGTCTTCGGCAACAGCGCCAGTAATTTGAGGTGGAATCAAGTTTTACCCTAGTTGAAAACCAACTATAACTGTACAGCATCCACATTAATACTTAAGGATCAAATCAACAAGGACTACATAGTCACAATTAGGATCCTTTGAGTTTTAGACTAAACAAAGAAGAAAATATGCATTTGGGGTTTGGGAGTTTTATTTGGTTTTTCAATGGTTAGAAATGCAAATGAATAGATTCTAGCATGCATATGTACTTGGGATAGATCAACGAATCGATATGCATCAAACAGTAGAAAGTGTAAGCAAGCAAGCAAGACTAAAATTCTGCTAGAGGCATAATGTGTCGGTTTAGAATACCACCATGAATATAAATCATCTCCACTTTCGAGGTTCAGGATTCTATACCCTTAACAAACAAGGGACTCAACTTTCATTGGTTTTTGTAGAAGAAGAGTATGCATTGATAGCTAAGGTTTTTGCCCGAGAAAACACTCCAAGCGTACAAATGAGCTTGTTGTAGTGGTTCGGGATCGAATACACAGAGACCAAAAGTACCACGTAAAACTTCAGATCAAACGCGGGCTACAGCGAAAAGGTTGATTTGGTAAAGAAGCAATAATTCGAAAATAAAGAATCAGAACAAGCAAAAAAAAATGACAACGTGTTATAAATGAATAAAAAAAGAGCTGGGCATTAGGTATTCTAATGGAAACATTTCATTGTTGATTCAAATTGTTGATCAGAAAACAAGTTTTAAATCGTCTTGAACTCAAACACTAATATAGAATTGATGTACTTTCGTAGTATCAATTCCCTATGTATTACAAACCTTGAGACTAACTTATGTTGACTATTGGATTCTAATCATGCATTCTAAACAGGTTGGATAGGTTCATAATTTACTTAAACATCAATTTCCATTGGCCTAAGATAAATTGCTCATTTAGGATTCATTCAGGCATTTCATCGAACACTTTCCAGGCGTTAAACAACCTAAGTTCAGAAACTAAGCGATCAAGTTAATTTCAGCATTAAGAACAATCCTCGATCAAGATCCAAGTGATTAAATCCCTAATTAAACAATTCTAAGTCAAAAATTCATGTAATCCCTATGTGAGAACCCTGAACCCAACAAACGAACTACTCGCTCATGACAATCGAACAAACACAAATCAAATCAGAGAGCGACATGATTGTATTGATCAAAAATAAAGAGTAAGGGTTTAGAAAGCTTCTCCGAATCGAAGTACAAATGTCGATTCTTCTCCCAAAGGCTACAAGTCTCTCTATTAGCTCTCGAAGTCAGAAAATAGCATAATAAAACTAAAAACACGAGTCTAAGTTTTTGATAAGTAATCCGGTTCTCGAAAAGTCGGTTTGGTTCCATAAAATCGGTCTGCGAAACGTGACAGGGATCGATCGATCCTGGACAAGGATCGATCGATCTCTGTCATTCTGCCAAGATATTTCTTCTCTTCACAAACGCTTCCTTCGATGCTTGAGATCCGTCCAAAATGTGATCTTTCCGCACATTCAAGCTCGTTACCTATAAATACACTAAAGAACACAAAATCGCTCCAAAGAGAGCCAAATACATACAAAAACCCGTATTTCTCGACTAAAAACCGTACGAAAAACCTATAAAATGCTAATACATCAAATCCCCAGACTTGAATCTCTCCTTGTCCTCAAGTAAAGGAAACGAATATTAAGCCTACGGGAAAAGAAGTTTGAAAGCAGAATGGACCTTATGCTATCAGTAGACCTTACAGTGCACTACTTTCGCTGACCACATAGACTCAGGACAGTTAGAACATTCTCCCCAAGAATCTCTGCATGACCTCCCAAGCCCGTCCATCCTCCAAAATCTGAACCTACAAGCTCAGCATTCATGTTAATAACTCTCTACATTCATTCAAGATAAGCGTGAAAGTTTTTCACCAAAGAACTCGTAATCAGGAATTCGGGCTAGGAATTCAAGGCTTTTAGAGGTGAGGCTGAGAGTGTTTTGGGGTATTAAATATGCGCCAGGATGCAAAACATTATGCGAAATTGAGGAGAGAGTATATTGATATCCATGTGCCCTAACTACCAAGTACAAACCATCAAGCATTAGTAAACCAAACTTGTGCAATCTTCAGGGTGCATTCAAACAACAAAATAATATGCAAATGCTAATTTCTAAACCAGATATAAAGAAAAAGAACTTAATTTTTGTTTTTTAGTATATACAAAAATCTGGTAGAAATTAGCAATACAGTGACATTTTTAATCTAAGAAATACCCATACAGCATGAAGAAATGCAACATATCAATCTAAACCTATAAAACGCCCAACACTAAGAAATCAGACACTCAGGACCGTGTCTAAACCACCTAAATTTTTCAATCCTACCTAAGTAATTAGTAGGTTCATGTCTACCCTATTCTCTCAATTTTTTTTACACATGTGTGCATATAAGATCAAAAAGAAATGCATGGAGATTCAAGGAGATAAGATGAAGGTTTGGTATCAGACTACAGATGAGTTTGGTCACTTAGGATTACTGAAAAGATTGGTAGAAAAATGGGGATGAAATCCTGATTAATGGGTTTGATTTCCTTATTTCAAGTTCCTAGATCAAAGTAATTAAGTTCATTAGTAGGCCATATAAATAGAGTTAAAAACATTTTAGACAAAAGTCTAAGCTCCACAGATTTATGGTGGGGAGTTTGGTCATGAGGTATTCTAGTTTGCCTGCGCTAAAAGGTCAAGTGAAATGGTCAATTAGAATATAAATAAAGTGCAATGCGCAGAAATAATAGTCTGAAATCATCATAAAACATAAATAATCTATAAGACTTACTCAATAAAACATAAAAATGACTCAAACAACACACCAAAATAAAAAGAAATGCATAAGTAACCTCTCCCAACTTTATCTCACATCGTCTTGGTGTGAAACAAATCCAAAGAAGGGGTAAGTAGCAAATAACAAAAAAATCCAAATAAAACCAAATGAAAAGAAAAAGGAAAGAGAAACTATTGAGCTGCTCGGGAAGTGCTAGGCCTCTGTCGTGGTCTGGCTATGGGGCACCTGCATGCATCTCTGGAGGCATAGTCTGTTCTCCTCATGGAGCGCTCCTCGCTCTATATGGCCTCCTCTCACACGAGTGCCTCGCGAGTCTCCTGAGGCTCCTGCTCATCAGACTCATCACTCTTGGTCTCTTCTTCATCATCATCTGCAACAGCTGCAGGAACTGGTGGCACTACGCGCCAGATAGCATTCTCACGAACAGACCTGCGAGGAGAACAAGAAAGTGACCTCCCTATCTTGGAGAGCCCTCTCGCAAAATGCAGGATGAGAGAACACGTCCTCTAATGACTTTGCACTGTCAAAGCTCTGAACTCTGCAACAGTAGCAGCAGGTGGAAGTGGCGGGTCAAGCTCATAGGCAATGAAATCCTCTAGAAACATCTCTTCGATCGTAGGATCAATAGATGCAGCAGGTGGAGGCATATGCGCTTCATAATCAACATCATCAGCATCATGGTCCCCAACAGGACCTGAAGAATGCTTCTTAAAAGAAGGGGGACAGGGACAGAGACGCTTCGCAAGAGGTAGAAACTCAACTCTCATTGAATCAGAAAGAGATGTCAGATCCGGGCATGGAAGCTCAATGTAGCAAGACCTCTGCTGACGATCCTAAAAATGGTAGATAAATGGTCTCGAGCTGTCAATGGAATACTTCCAGGGGGAGCTAAGATGGCGCAATCCACGAGATGCTTCCCATCGAGGAAAGAATAAAGAGGCCTCTCGTCGTGAAAAGCCTTCATCTGCTTGGGGAGACTGAACTCCACCCTCTCGTGACCAGTGAAGTCAAACCTGACAAAGCGTAAAATTTGGGTGATAACAGCACCCTCAACAAAAGACTTCTTCTCAGAAGCCACCACCTTGAAGAAGGCAAACTTGTCAGCAACTACTGCGGCCATGTTCAGATTCGTAGCCGCCACATAATGGATATGAGCTACCAAATCCCAGGTATGTCTAATACCAATAAAGAGAAATCCCAACTCATTGTTGGTAACTGCAACCTAGATAGACTTGGCACCTTGGTCGCGAGCGAAGAACATGACTGCGGATACACGACTGCTCCGCGCTCCTAGAGACAAATTGCCCAACAACAATATAGTCCCAAAACTCACTAGACCTTGGAAAAGTTGGTACATAAGTACATCGGCCTTGCGCAAAACTATATACTTGATCCAAGTCCATGAGAGAGATAGAATGAAACTGACCATGCACAATGAAGGAGAATGTGCCTTGGTCCGCTACCGAGTTGTCCAAATTCGGATAGAAAAGGCGTGCAGAGGCCAAAAACTATCGACAAAGCTCGAGGTAGACATGCTTTTGGAGCTCCATAAAGCCTCAGAGTCCCATCCTATCAACAAGGTCGAAGAAATCCTGCCGAATTCCAAACGCCTCTAGGAGGTTGTCACAATGACTCGGGTCATTGGGAAATTGATGTGTCACAAATCTTGCAGAAACTGTGAGTGTACTCGTCCCACTCCTTAGTAACGGGACAGTTGGCGGATGTGTGAGATAGCTCCGTCTAAAAAGCTCATGAAGATTAGAGCTAGACCGCGCTCTTGTCTTCACAAGCTCTCCTATTTTGCATCTACCTATATCCTGTGAAAACAAACACTTGGAAACCAAATTAGTAACCGAATCAAAACTTTACAAACACGAAACTTATTCACTCTAATTCAAAGAGCAATGTTCCTATGAAAATCAAACTCAAAAGCATCAATAGCATTCATCAAATCCATTCACAAAGCAAGAACATCATCAATTTATCCATTATTCGTTTCGCATATCAAGTCCAAGTGAAACCAAGCAAATCCATCACAACTGTTGGTACCGGATCCCGCCATCAGATAGCAAGGCCTCTTGGGCCTAGATGAAAAAGGCGATAGAAACTCTGCTCAAAGGAGGCTGGATGACTAATGAAGGTTTCGTGGAAAACAACCTTCGACATACGCAGGTGATCAGCTTTCGGCATGACCGTTAACAGATATATAGAATCGGAGCCTTCAACTAGGGGTTCAAAGCCCATTAAGAGAGGAGGCCTAGGTTCACACGAACGTCCAAGAAGGATCGCTGTGAGACCTAGGACCTGGTCAAGATTGTTGGCGATTAAAGGGGAAGCGTGAGAGCTGTTAAGGTCAACAGTCCTCAAAATCTGGAGAGGATCTCATAAGAAGTTGGGAAGCTTGCGAAGGCTGGGATTGTATAAAAGGAGAGCCATGAGGAAGGATGAGGACTCTCGATTCCTCATTCATAGAAGTACTTATACAATTCATATTTCTTAAAAACTCATTCTTTGTAAAGATCATTTTATGTTCAATCGATCGTTGTCATCAAATCATTTGTAAACTTTCTAAATAGTCAATAAAGAAACCTCATTGTTCATCTTTCGATCCTAACGGGATTAATCCCGAAGAGCCTTCGTCATCTCGCAAACTTATATAAATTCTAAGTGTTGGATTCAGTATCCACATTTTGGCCGCCTGTGGGAATGAAGCAATCGAATCCCTGACTCCGTGATCTTGAGATGGACTCAAGAAACCAAGGTTTCGTGCAACCTGAATCTTCATCAGTCGATCCGAGCTCAAGCTCACTGAACCATCAAGGCTCTGATCCCCCCGTCGCAGAGCCTCACCGACCTAACCTCTGAGAAGGACCCCAATCCTCCTCGAAAACCCTAATTGATCCTTCGAGCACTGGAGCAGCCTCTCACGGTCTTCCCAATGGCAAAAATTTGAGGGCTCTCGTCCTCGGAGGCTCCCATCAGCAGGCTTCTGACGGATCCCAACCTTCGGCATCAACTTCTGCTCAGATGTCGAACCAACTCTTCGAGATCTACCTAATGATGCTCCAGTTGGTGCACAAGACGCAGGAGAACGAACGCCTCGTCTAGCAGTTGGCCTCACGACAACAGCAAATCGAAGAAGCAGCGAGACCTCATGCTCCGTCGCTGCAACCTTTGCAGCGACGAGCATCAGGGGTAACCTTCAGAGATCTCGCCGCTGACCCGTCCTTTCCACGTGGTCGTTTATAGTATTCCCCCGAGGACTCTATACCTGACGGGCAGGGACCTCCTTTCAAGACACCTGTCGCGGGAGTGCCCCCAGTATTTAACCCGCCAGCTACCGTAACAACGAGGACAAACTATGAAAGCACGAGCTTGGGACCTCGTCAGATCCTTGACCAGGCGCCTGGGCAAATCGTCCATTTACCTCCTCCACCACCTACTTTTGGTTCCAGGAGAGCCACCTCGATACCGACTATTGGCAAGACCGCAGCGTCGATCCACCAGGCCCAAAACACTTCTCTCGATCGAGAAACTCAGACACGACCGAGGGCAACAACTGCGGCCGATCCAAGTCTCCCAGTTACACGCCCTCAATTTAGTGACCCGGGGGCCAGAGAGATACCGAACTCTCTTGCTACCTGGGGCCGTGAACAAGCTTGGTTATGTGAGGAACCAGCCAACCCGATACCAGCTAAAGACTCAGCCGTCCTCCCTCTAGAGGGACCCGATGCAATTTGAAGGTATAAGGAGAAAACACGAGCAGCTCTCCAGAGACTCAACGCTCAGGTTCATAGGGTCACCAACTCAACTCCGGAAATCGAGAGCATACTTGAGGAAACCAAAGGGACCGCGTTCACTGACAGGATCGCGAATTCTTATATCAGAGATACAAGAAAACTTCGTATCCCTGAATACGATGGAACCTCTGATCCAAAAACTCATTTGAGAGCCTTCAGATTGGCAATCGTCAAAGCTTACTTCACTCGGGACGAGTGCGAGGCGGGCTACTGCAGAACCTTCACCGAAAACCTAGTTGGAACAACTCTCGAATGGTTTTCGGGGCTCGAACCTAATTCAATAGATATCTTTGATCAGCTGTCGAATGCTTTTATAAAACAGTACTCGACCCATATCGTAAAGCAGGCTTCTGAAGCCGACTAATGGAAAATTAGGCAAGGAATAAATGACTCGCTCCGAGCCTACATCGACAAATTCCAGGGAATCAGAACCAAATTCTTGAACCCTAACGATCAGGTAGCTATAGAAGCCCTCCGGAAAGATCTCTGGTATCAATTCGGGTTTTGGTCAGAGCTAACTATTAACCCTCCACCGACCATAGATGATGTATTACATAGAGCATCTTGATTCGTCACTTTGTAGGAAGAGATGCTGCCATGGATAAAATCCATAAGAAGTCACAGAATCCCCCGAAGAATGACCACCAAGATGGAAGGGGCCCACCAAGAAAAGGTAACCCTCGAAGTAACCAAATCCAAGAGGAGCACTCCTATGCTGTCGAGGAAGCGCAACAAGAGAAACTTGTTGCCATGACAAGCAAGGCCCCTTGGACCAAGGCTTACGATGAGAACAAGTTCAGCTCTTATCATGATCAGAAGGGCCATTCCACCGAGGAATACTGGGACCTTCAGCGCCAATTGGCTGCTAAATTTGCAGTCGGGGAAATAAAAGACGTAGACCTCAGGAAACCACCGCCCTTCCAGAAAAAGGGTCCTAGGGACACGTCCCCAAAGCGAAACAGGTCGCCTGAAAAGGAAACTGATTCGCCGCTACCGACACTTAAGAAGAGGATCGACATGATCTTAGGGAAGTTCCCCCAAGGGAAGAGCCTCAGGCTTGAGGCTCCCAAACCTATTCCTGAAGGAACGATAGCTGCCTTGCTAAGCAAGCCTCCAGGCCAGCTTTGCCTAGAATCAAGGATCGACTATATCCTCGGTGGGTCCGAAGTGTGCAGAGACTCCGTGAACGCAAAAAAAGGCACCTACGAAAAGCCGAGTCCACCGCTAAGACGAAACCTTCGTCTTAGGAACCTAACACCAAGATATCCTTCTGGGAGAGAGAGACCCACGATCTTGACAAGCCCCATGACGACGCATTAGTCGTCACATTCAACATAGCTGGGTACAAAGTGCCCAAGCTAATGATCGACACCGGGAGCTCCATCGATCTTATCTTCTATGACGCCCTAAAAGGGATGGAGATAGACGATTACGAGATTACAGGGCAAAAGGCAAATCTTGTCGTCTTCTCTAGCGAGACCGCCACCTCGCTGGGAACCATTAAACTCTCAGTCATGGCTTGCGGAGTTATGAAAATAATCAACTTCGTGGTCACAGACCGACCAGCTTCGTTCCACACAATCCTAGGGAGGCCTTGGATTCACAAAACAAGGGCGGTAGCTTCCACTTATCACCAATGCGTGAAATTCCCGGCACCTAACGGGATAGCTGCAATCCATGGTAGCCAGAAAGTGTCCCGGGTATGCTATCTGGGAGACTTCCAATTCGTTAAGGAATCCACCTTGTAGCAATTACAGATCCAGGAAGAGAAGAAAATGCAGCAAAACATCCGGGGCCCACCTAGGAACCTCACTAAACAAGTCTGCGTTGACGACTCTAACCCTGTACGATGTGTGAACATCGGTTCTGAGCTGTCATTGGACATAAAAAGGAAGCTAGTTCAGTTCCTTAAAAACAACATCGCAACCTTCGCATGGTCTACCAATGACATGAAAGGGATCAACCCAAGCGTGACCACTCACAAGCTAAATGTTGATCCCACCTTCAAACCGATCAAACAAAAGCGGCGAAAGCTAGGCCTCATGAAAGCACAAGCGGTTAATGATGAAGTCGATAGACTAAGGAAAGTTGGTTCAATCCGGGAGGTTCAGTACCCCGATTGGCTCGCCAATCCGGTCGTAATCAAAAAGAAGAACGGGAAATGAAGAATATGTGTCGACTTCACCGATCTCAATAAAGCCTGTCCAAAGGACAACTTCCCGTTACCTCACATTGACCGATTAATAGAGGCTACGACTGGCCACCAAATGTTGTCTTTTATGGACGTAATCTCGGGATACAATCAAATAATGATGGACCTCTAGGACCAGGAAAAAACCGCTTTTATAAGAGAATGAGGGACTTACTGTTATAAAGTAATGCCTTTTGGTCTAAAGAATGCGGGAGCAACTTACCAAAGGCTCGTCAA
>OVAN01003993.1:0-15845 GCA_900406275.1 Anastatica hierochuntica
TATATATATACCGACGAGAAAGCAGAGAGAGTTGATTTAAGGTTTTGATTTGAGAGATTAGTAAATGGTGTCATTCTTATTATCCTTGATCTTAAAACACATATAATTTGCTTTGATTCTAATAAAAAGATTGTTCTTATAATTTTTTTGTAAATCTATTTTGAATTTTCAAATTTTTTAGTTTAAAGACTTTATGTACTTATTTCTATGCTTTTAAGTTGATTAGAGTTGCAATAACACCTAAAAAAGTTTACTTAATCTGCAATGTTGTGGTTTCAAAGAAAAAATCCAACTTTGTTTCTTGTTAAAATTTGTATGCTTTTATGCATAAACGCAAAATGAATATCATGAAAATATGGATTAGATCATTTAAAGGAATTTTTCAAATTGAGATGGTTCTCGTAGATAGCGAGGTATTTAAAAAAATTTGACTCCACAAAATAACTAACTTATGGTAGAAAATTTATGAAAATTATTAAACTATCAGAACTGTCAAATCATTCCGACAATAAATGTAGATACTCCTATTATTGTTTTTTTTATGAATGTTAATTTTAAGAAAAGCTACGCAACACAATAAGGGTTTAAATTACTCATTTGGCTACCCATGTTAGTGAGTATACGGTTATTACTGGTGACATATTCGAACAAAATCAAATATTTGTGTTTCCTCGTGATGAGAGACTTTCATTTAGGATGTGACATCAAGGCTATATGAAGAGGAGAAGAACCAACCTTGTCTCCTGACCATTACTCTTCATAGGGGAGGTATATTTTCTTGATCTTTATTGGCTCATCACGCTTTGTATCAAAGAACTCGAAACAAAACGAACCACTTGGTTTAAGATTTATACAAGTATAACTAAAATATTGAATCATGCTTTCAATTTTAATTTGTGAACTTTTGTCTTCTCCATTTCAATCAAAAATTAATTATGTTCCTTTATCTCTTTATCAATGGTTACTTGCTATTATTTTATGTTTTTACTATTTTAACTTGCATTGTCTATGTTTTTTTGGCAACCTCACAAATATCATAAAGTACCTCCGAAATTGGTTGTCCAAGTTAGAGGAGAAGACTCTACAAAAAAAATAATCATGATAAATAACACGTGAGCCCCGAGGCAGAAACTTTGTTTGTGTGTTTAAAGTGCGTGAGATGGTAGAAAGTGAGAACCTGGAAAATGTTGACGCATGTGCAGGAGATCTTGAGTAAGTGTATAGAAAGCTGACCAATCGTCCGAGTTCTTAATAATTTTTGTGAGTTCCGTGCAGTTTGTGTTAAACATCTGCAATACATTCTTCTCTGATGTAATTCTGACATCACCCACAATAGTCCCTCCACCTCTGAATGCAATAGTGAAAGACTTTGTCTATGACATTTTGCCCCAAACAAGATTGCCTTATTGTCCCTAGTCCATAAGTGGAATCAGTTAGTTTCCAAGAGCCATCTACATGACAAATTAATCCATATGTACTTGTTGTTTCTGCAAGTGACTGTTCTTATGTCGGAGCTTGCAACACTTATGCTTCTTTCTAGGATAAAAACGGTTCTCTACATTTGTAAGAATTTCGTCAAACTCTATATGTATCTCTTGGAAAACTTTTTGGTTCCTTGCTTTCCAGATTAGCCATATTACCCATGTGAAGATATCATGATGGTTCCTATCATGAAGCCGCAAAGGATTTCTCCAGAAGAGAGAATCCATGTTTCTATAAAGCGAGTCCGTTGGGAAACACTCCTGTCTCTACGGATTCCTTCAGAATTCCCAAATTTGCACAACTGAACTAGATTCAAAGAAAACATGATTTATCGTCTCTTCAGCCAAACCACAATGTTTACATAGTGTATCACATTCTACTCCTCTATTTACTAGTTCTGTCATTACCGCCAAGCTTCTCATAATAATTAGCCAGATAAAATGTTGTATTTTCAGGGGACACTTTATTTTCCATGCAAATGCCTTCAAAGCCTCCAGGCGTGGACCCCAACCATTGTTATTAATCTCCGTTATCTCCAAAAAAATTAAGTAGTTTGTCTCCTTATTTGACCGTAAATTGTTGATTTTGTATAATATCACACCAAACCATCATAACTAGTGGAACAACTTCGACGGATATCCCGAATCAATTCTATATCTTCCGGATTCATGAACTCTTATAAAATTGCTAAATGCGAATCCCTTGTTACCAGATGGATTAAATGTTGAACTTGTAGTCCAGGGTGCCGGATACTTCCTCGACCTCTCGTTGGTCTCAGTTTAACATCCAAGATCCACGGGTCATGCAATACGGATGTGTTTATACTGGATCCTATCCGTATTCGCACCCCTTGCCTTAGCAAATGGTGTGTTGAAAATATTCTCTTCCACCCAAATGAGGTTGAGGACAGTTTCCTAGCGTTTAAAGGGTGAATATTCCTAAAATATCTTCCTCTTAAGACTTGAACAACCAGAGACCCAGGAAACTGATTTAGCCTCCAATATTGTTTGGCTAAGAAGACCGTATTGAAATTTTCCAAAGATTTAAAACATAAACCTTCGTCCTCTTTTGGGATACATAATTTTTCTCATGCAACCCAATAGACACCGCAGTTATATCCATTGGAGGTCCACCAAAATTTGGAGATCGAACTGGTTAACTTTGAGGTTAACACTTAGGGAAGCTTGAAGCATGACATGACATAGTTGGATAATGCAAAGGCAACTGACTTAATCAGAATTTCCTTGTCTCATTTTGAAAAAAAAAGTGGATGACCATCCATTTATTTGGTCTCCTAGCTGTTCCCGAATATAGTTAAAATTTTGACTCTTAGATCCTCTGAGTCTTTCAAGGATCTCTAAATAAGAACCCATTCCACCTTTTTCGTGATACCGAGGTGATTTTTAATCATCTCGTTAACTTGTCCCGAAACACTTTTTCCAAACAAAATTGAAGACTTATCAAAAATTATCACTTGTCTTGAGACTTTCCATATTCCCGTAATACATCCAAAATGGCTTGACACTACGATATCTATGCCTTACAGAAGAAGAGGCTATCATCATCGAAAAGTAAATAAGATACTACTGGGCTATGCTGTGCAATCTTGACACCCGTTAAAGCATTATCATGTTCCTTTCATTTGATATTGTCTTAATCCTCGTTGGAGAACAATGTTCCCCGTCGGCAGACCATTAAAAAGGATTTTATGGGAGATCGAATGAACACACCACATTAACCAAGAGATCTACACCTGACCAAACCCCAACTTTTGTAGGACTGTTTCCATAAATGACCATTCTATACGTCATAGGCCTTAATCATGTCCATCTTAATTGCCATAAATTCGTAACGACACTTATGGTTGGTGGGAAGACCGTGAAACATTTCCTAAGCGATCAAAAAATTATCTGTAATCAACATTCCATACACAAATATTGATTGTATCTATGAAATGACGGACGAAAGAAGTCTTTGAAGCCTCAGACACAGTACTTTTGAAATAATCTTGTAATCCACATTATATAAACTAATTGGTCTAAGTTTCGTCATGCTCTTCGGTTGATCCACTTTGATATGAGGCAAATATTTGTCACATTCAACCGATGATCAAACTATTTAGAGCGAAATAAATCCCAAACCAACTTAACCATATCTTCCTTTACAGTCCCCAAGTATCGCTGGAAAATAAAGCTTTCATCCCATAAGGCACCGAGGCCTTTTCAGGATGCGTAGCAAAAAGCGCAGCTCTCGCCTCTGACTTCGTAATGTCTCTAGTTAATATTTGATTCATGTTATCCGTAATAATATGAGGAAAAATTTGAAGAACCTTAGTAAATTTGCCTATCTCAGTATGTTTAAAGAGCTCATTAAAGTACTCGACCGCTATATTTTTTGTTTCTTCCGGAGATTCCTCCTAGGATCATTGTGAATTAAGTTACCCCGAGATTTGATTACGTTCTCGCCTTTGTTTAGTTGAAGCATGGAAGAACTTTGTATTTCGATCTCCCTCTTTCAACCATAAATTCCTACTTTTCTGTTTCCAATAAATTTCCTCTTCTGATAAGCCTCCTAGAGCTTCCTTTTAATGTCTACAATAATATCATGAGGAATTCAATCATCATTTTGAGCTTCTTCTAATTTAACTTTCAGCGCTTCAATCTTCTCCTTACCTGGTCGAACATTATTCTTTCTCCCCCAGGAGATTGAGTTTCTACAGCTATGTAATTTATCCACAAAAGTTGGCACCCTAAAGTTCCTTGTTCTTTGCCATCCATGCACTATAGTCTATGCAAAATCCTCCTTTTCAATTCATCTCTTATCAAAACAGAAGTTTTTGTAATACTTTTCCACTTTATAATTTAATTTTTACAAGTCGGCCGATGGTCGGCCTCAATCCTTACTCAATATTCTACCTTTGAGTGACCAACTGCATTATGCCCGTCTTTATTGCCAACAACTCTATCCAACTTAATTACACCGAACATTTGTTTATTTCACGTTCCTTTCCAAGACAACTGGTCTCTTACACATGGAACTCTGTCATTCGATAATGACTTAAGATCTGGTAATAGGGAACAAAAGATACCGTTGGTCGCATTTTTCTCCCTTTCTTCTTATGGTTTTCGGTTAATTCATTTAAATCACCAATCATTAACTAAGGTTTGGTTCTTTTATCCCATAATTCCATTAATTTATCTAATACTTTGCATCGATCCGCAGCCACAGGTTCCCCATAGACAAACAAGATTGAAACTTTAAATCCATATATCGATGTATCCACATCAATAATACGACTACTAGAAAACAAAAAATCAAATTTTATTTCATTATTATAAAAAATAACATGTTTACCTCTTAATCTTAAAGGATCCACCGTGTACATTTTATTAAAACCAAACTTGCAACTGAATTTTTTTAAAAAATAAATAGAAGATTGTTTAGTTTCTGATAAGGACACAATATCAGATCTAAACTTATTCCAAAAATCTCTCAAAGTAGAAGTTGTCAAGTCACTCCCACGCCTTAACAGTTCCAACTCATGATCTTCACGAATGAGCTGGTGGTTTAAGGGGAGCCATCATTGATTTCTTCGTTGCCTTGGAATTTACCGTGCCCCTCGTGCTTCCTTTTGTCTCATTATCCCTTTGGTTTGTCCATGCATTGCGAGTTATCAACAATTTAGAATGCGGTGATATCTGAGCAATTTTCCCATTATTAACCAAAAACTTTTTAGGCGAAACCAACAACATCTTATTCATTTTCCATATATTCATTCCCTTAATTCTACTTGGACTTTTGCTACTTCTAGCAAGATTACTTTTCATATAATCCAACTTGATATCCTTAATATCTGAAACCAAATTATCTAAACCCACAAACGAATTAGTCTCAGAGAGAATAATACCATCATTATCAATAGAACACTAGTAGAAAAACTACTATAGCCACGTTTTAGCCACGAAAAAATGTGGCTATAGGATCATAACTTTTTTTCGTGGCTAAATCGTGGCAAAATAATTCAATAGCCACGATTAGCCACGAAAAAAAAAGCTACGATCTTATAGTCACAAAATTTGTCGTGGCTATAACACTTTTTTTTACTAATGGAAGGAGAATATTCTGTCTCCTTTGCCAAGACCATCTCGATCTCTTCCTCACCAACCTTAAGGTCCTTGTCCATTTCCTTGGTTCTTTAATTTTCTTCCAGCGGGAACTCTGCCCCTGCCAGTTCAGATCCAAAACCTGTCTTATTCCCAATTCCCTCATCATCTTTCAGTAGATCCTCATTTTCCATCTCACCACCCTCTATTATCCTTATAAATAAGGCCCTTGTCCATAGTTATCCCTCTGTTTCCAGCATCTCCATTCTCTGCCACAACAATGACCTTTCCCTTATCAAAAGTCGTAGTATCCAGGACCTGATTCTCATTCGTCATATCCTTGTCATCTTTTGTGCCATAAACCAATGCATCGAGTGGTTGCGGCCAAGTAGAAGGGCGCCGTTTTGGTGCATAAAAACTATTCCCTTTCTTTTACCGATTATCCATAGAGGTATAACAAGAGTTTCTTTCTTTTTAAAACCTTTGACCGTGACTTCCGATGCACTCCTCTGTTACCATCTCTTCTCATAACTTTCTCCACATATGTTTTGTGGCTGGTACCTCTATTAACCAAAATAGCCTTGTATTTGTTATCCCGGGTTTGCAAATCCTGATCCAAACTCTCAACCAACTCCGTATCTAGAGCCCTCTTGACCAACAACCTTAACGTCCCATCACGTACATCCCCATCTCTCCTAGGATTCCCTCTCGTCGATTCTAGTGTTCCCTTTCCTGTTGATAGGAAGCACTCACATTTAGCTCCAGACAGTCGAAAACATCATGGGTGAGTAGATGACAATTTCTACAATTACCAACCAACTTATCATACATGAGACCGACCTTGCTCTCTTCACCATGATCGAAAGGCACCACTATTGAGAAGACAAGTGGCTTAAAGCCATCGTTAGTGACGTACACAATACCACATAATCAATATCCTTTACGTCACATATGGCCTTTCCTACAGCCCGGGCAGTTTCCTCTTCTCATAGATGTAATGGAATGTCCTGTATTTTAGCACAAAATGATATGTCCGAAGGGTATGTCCTGTAGTGTAATGGGAACTACACTAGTTCTCATCGAGCAAAAGAGACCATCCACCCATCAAAGTGGTACGGACTATGGTTCAAGACATCCAAAGTGTCCCTCTTTGACTGAAAATTAAATTGGAATTTCCCGTTTCCAAGCTCTCCATCTTCTACCTCCCCCTCCAACTTCCAAATCTTTAGTAAATTGGCAAGAAGTTTCTCCATTCTCTGCACTTTAGGATTTATCAATCTTCCTATAAGGGTCAGGGAGAAGTTTTAAACCCGACAAGAAATATTAGCCTTTGATAGCCTTACTGATTCAGTGTGGACTACCCCATTGCACTACTGACAGCCAATTGAGCCATTCTTCTAACCACATCAAGATTCCAAAGAACATCCTTAACACCGTAAGAACTTGATGAAGACAGTCCTGACCAACAACTATGTTCTTTAGCAATAGACTAGTCGTAGAAACAGAGGAAAAACCATAAGGAAGGAATGACCAAAACCCCACTTAACTCTTGAATATATAGTGAAATCGCAGAGCTCTGATATTGCCAAAGAGAGAGCCAACCATTGAATAGAGTATCAGCTGGTTGACAGCAGAATACTTGGAATTAATCCATCCAAATCGCAAGCCAATCTCTAATTAATCCCAAATCCATAACCAACTATGATTCTTACCATACTAGTGGTTAGTAAGCATAGAATTCGAGCCCAATTTAATGTTCTTCCTCATCTATCTACCAATAAGAAACCCCATCATGAGATCCTGACAATATCGAAAGGATCTCCTTTCCAAAAAGACTTGATTGCGAAAAATCACCATCAACTACCAGGGCTGATGCGATCTCTATTTCAAGAATCCCACAAAAACTCTCCGAGAAGAACCTCCCTCGATCTAAATCTTCTCCTCCCTAATAAAACCTTGAAACACTCCAATTGAAGACTCACTAACCAAATCCCATAGCCAAACCTCTGTACTGACTATCCACCTTAATCGCCGGCCACCAGGAACCCTAGATTAGGCTCCAAAACCGTCGTTAGCACTTTATCGCCATCGCCATCACCATCTCCATCGCCATCCCATCGCCATCGCCTTTGATTGGTTTTTGTAATTTTCTTTATCTTCCTTATTTTGCAATATCTATGTTTTGGTTTGATACTTTAGAAATATTATATTAGATATTTTATTATATTTATATTACATTGATTTGGCCGACTCAATCCAATGACTCGAAAGAATATTTAGTTTATCCTCTCAATAGAGTTAAAAAAATTAGATTCATCTAAATCGGTAAATTGTAGAAGGTTAATGGCCGATTATAGCTACTCGACATGGCTTTAGTCCCCTTCAGCGCCACAACATATTGAAGATTCCAAAATAAAATATATAACGTTTCATATTTTGAAAGATCTTTGTTCGTGCAATGTTTTGGTTATGATTAATACTAATCCAAAAATCGTCCCGCTCGATCAAATTCCTTTTCATCTCTATGGTTTTGGTTATGGAGACATAGAGGATTGAGTCGGTGTGTGTATTTTGAGAAATTGTTTGTAATAGCGATTTCTAGTGCCTTTGTTGTAAACCTGAATATGAAGATTTCGATATTGAATCGTCATAATTCATCTTCTTTATCGGCTCTGGTTGTGGTTCGTGCATTTCTGCAAAACAAAGACTTAGGTGACGATAGTAGATGGTAAGTGAGGATTTTTTATTTGTTTTTCAGAAGATTTTTACTATTTTGAGATGAACCATGTTTAAGCAAAGACTTTTTTTGTTCTTTTATTTGTTGGCTATATATAACGACTGGTGGCTTAGAAGGTCTTTTTCGGTTCAGATTTGAGTATTTTCAACCCCATTTTATTTTTACAGTAAAGTAGAGTTTGGAGTAAAATAGCTCTAACCCCACTCCATTTTTCATTCTATATTAGACTAAGCAATATGTTTACTCCATAAGAAGAGTAATTTATTTACTTTTTGTTCATCACTATATTTTTTACTTCAAAATAGAGTACCACTGGAATAGAACTCAACTCTATTATAAAGTTGCTATTTTATTTTTGAATACACGACATAATTATTTTTTTTAGGTTCACTTTTACTTTTGGTATGGATAACGACTGGGTTTAAATAAATTCATCAACAAAATGCAAATTAAAAGACAAGACGTGGAACCATTGGTTTTGGAGAAACATACTTCAGCTAACAGTACATCCGAATCCTAAGGAACATAATAGTTCCAACTGACGATACACTTGAACTGGATCAAAGACGACACTCTAGATTCTAAGGGACATAGGACCTATAGTCAACATCCATTCCGAAACTGAAGTGGTTTAAAATATTCACTCCAAATATTAAGAAGAAGGGAAACGATAAATATTAAGTTCGATTCCTACGGGAAAAGAGATTTGGATGCGCATGAAACCTGATCCTAAAGGAGATAGGGTTTGATAGGTTCCTATAAAAGAAATAGCCCTACAGCTCTAAGAGACACAAAAAATTTTTAGCAAACAACACTACAACTCGAATTCTAGCTGCTTTTAGGAGGAAACGACATAAACCCTAAAAGAGAAAAGTCGAAACGACAACAAAACCCTTGAATGATTTTTCTCTAGCACTATTTAGGACTATTCGATTATTATAATTTGAAGCATTTTTTTAAAGATTAATCATCAATAAAGGCTTATTCACTCTGATCATTCAGAATAAATGTTATGATTCAAACGTGTTAAAATTTTTCCAAAGAGTCTATCGCTAGAAGGAGAGACCAATTTTAACTATATGAGACATAACAAATGGAGGAACTACTGACGAGGTGGCTCCAACAAGTACCCCGGTGGATCTTGTCACTGAACTGGAATCACTCATGGCTAAGTTGAAAAAGAATCAAGAGCGACTTGCTTACCTTGAAGCAGAAAATCTACCTTGCGACTGAAAAACAAATTAGTCGCAACTGAAAGGGACGCAAATGCCCATGGTTGTAATTGGTTCCAAACGCCTGTCAATCTGATGCGACCACTAGATGAAACTCGGAATTGTACATGTGACAAATCCACATTGCAACATGAGAATGTAGTCCTAGAGACATCAACCAGAAGAACCGTTGCCACTCGACCTTTGGGCGTATCCCTTGACCCAGCCACATGCTATTCAGCAGAAGACCCTTACACGAGTCCTAGGTCTTTAAAATGAATAGGGGAGATGGAAGCCTTAATTAAGAGACTTCCCGAACTGGCTCATCCTATCAAGAAGAGTGCTCCTAACTCCTATGAAGATACTCCATTTACATATGCAATTGCACTCCACGAGATGCCAATATTTGATGGAACTACATATCCTAACAATCATATAGCACAATACAGGCAGCAAAGTTTGCGACAACGATCAAAAAGAAGTATTTTGAAGCTTGTATGTGCAAAGGATTTAGTTCAAGCCTCACCAGACCGACCCTACAATGGTTTACAAACCTACCAAATGCATCGATAGACTATTTTGCATTGCTACAAACTGCTTTATTGAATAGTTTTCTAGTAGAAGAAATTTTGAAAATATAGCAGATGATCTATATAAAGTGATTCAGAGTAGAGGGGAGCCACTTCGCAGCTATGTACACAGTTTTAACAAAGAAAAATTATCAATACTTTATGTGTAACCTCTAGTACAATCACCGCGTTCAAAAGATGGTTTCTTCTAGATGTGGATTTGTACAAAGAGCTTACAAAATATCACTTCTTACAACTTTCTGGACAGGAACGATGACTCTTCACCTCTCTTTCGTTCCATTCGTCAAACACCACTCTTACTCTTCTTAGAGACATCATTGCTCCGCCTTTTCTGCTGCCTTAGCCTACGAACCAACAACCTCGTCATTCAATGGTGACTCATACCAAGGCCGGCAAAAGAAAACTGAGATCTCCTCTCTCTATCCAAGCCACACCGAATATCCTTTACCAAAAAGCCATCTTCTCGCTCTTTTTGATCCTAATTGACCACCAACGATGACAGACAAATATGATGCCATGGTTGAGACTAAGACTTGGAACCTTGTACCGAGACCTCTGAATGTGAATGTTGTTCACTCCATGTGGTTGTTTAAACATAAATACGATCCAAAGGGTGTTCTCTTACGCAATAAAGCTTGGTTGGTTGCCAATGGTAAGTCTCAGGAAGCCAGAATTGATTTCACAGAGACTTTTAGTCATGTTGTCAAACTTGCCATGATCCAAACTGTTATGAACATAAGTGTTGCTAGGAATTGGCTTATTCATCAACTACATGTCAAGAGTGCGTTCGTGCATGGTGACTTTGAAGAGATCTTGTATATGCACCAACTACCTGGTTTCGTCAACCAGTGATATCCTAATCCTGTTTGTAGACTCAATCGTGCCATCTACGGTCCGAAGCAAGCTCTGTGGGCCTGGTACTCTTGATTTTCTATCTATTTTCTTTGTCTTAGTGATGCAATACAGGCTGATCAAGAAGCTAAGCTGGAGCTAAGTGATAGTGAAGATGAAGAGAGCTTGGAAAATGAGTTGGACTTGACGGATTTAGAGCCTAAAGAAACCCATGATCCATTTGTTTTCACTAATGAGCCTGTCACCAGATCTCAGACAAAAAGACTTCAGAACCAAATTGCAACATTGGTTTATTCGGAACCAATCTCAATTTCAGATCAAGAAACAAACCAGGATTTAACCAAGACTTTCAACCATTCGGTTTTCAGACTTGATTAAATCGAAGTATTTGTTGGGTTTTAGTTTGTTTTAGACTTAGTTTATTTTCTTATTTTAGGCCCTGATTTTAAGCCCAATTTTATTAAGGATGTCCAAATTTCCTAACTCCTTTTGGGATAAGAATTTCGAAAACCCTAGGGATTTTAGGCTATTTAAGTTTTGTTTCTACAGACTTTTAAGTTATCCAGAGTTTTATGAAATTTTAAGTTTTCTCTTTTCTTTCTAAGAAAGTGAATCACTGTTCATCTTTGAACAAAACCTTATTACTAAAGAGTTAATTCTCTAAGAGCCTTCTCATTCTAGATCATCAAAGAGTTAATTCTCTAGATCTAGAATAAATTCTATCCAAACATCATCTCCATCGAAAAATCCATCCTTGTTTTCACAGAAACCATCCTTAAATTCGGATCTGAAACCTCTATTCTCTGGTTCAGAAGATCTTGGATTGCATCAAGTGGTATCAGAGAAATCTGAACATAGAAAAATCGGGTATTCTCATCCTTTTCGGCGAAATTTTTTTCGGTTTTTTGGGTTATTTTTTTTATTTTTTTCTTCTATTTTAATTTTGCAAGGCTTTAGATATAAGAACAACTTATAAAAAAAACTATCGACAAAAACAAAAGAAAGCTGAAAAAAATAATATGAAAAAGCCGAAGAGAAATCCAGCTTCTTGTGATAAAGGGGTTGCAGCTGTAACTTCCGCTACAAGTTTCAAGCCTTTGCTATTATAATCTTTTCTCTCTATGTTTCTGTAATTGGGGATTTTGGGAATTGATTCTAAGGTTTGATTTGGTTTTGTTCTTTGTTGAGCTTTTGATTCACAGACTTTTCTGAAAGAAAAAAAAACACAAAAATCGAGTGATACGAAGAGAGTTTGAGAGGCTTTAGCTAAGTTTTACTAATCTAACAAGTTTGTTCGTGTTTGATTAGCTCTTTTGCAGGTGGCTAGTCCGAAATTTTTCTGCAAAAACAGAAAAAAATTTCGGCAATTATCAAGCACAAATCGAAGTGCTTTGCTAGAAATTTGACTAAGTTAACAATTGTTTGAGTTTTGGAAATTCTCTTTTGCAGAAAACATGTCAGGAACTGACAAGGATTCACAAAGCTTGCGAGATCCACCACCTTTACAACTCAATAAGTTGCAGATCGAGGCGACTGTTGCTAAAGTTATTAAAACTATGCACAAAACTAACAATCAGAATTCTTCTAACAATGAACGTGATGTGCAGGAATTGCAGACTATTCAAAAGAAAAAGGAGAAACGTGAAGGCAAGAAGATTATGGGTGACGATGCTTATGCTGCTATGTCTTTAGATGAAGATGAAGAGTTGCTTCACGATTTGGCTGAGTACTCCACGCATAAGAGGCCAACTAACAGGCGAGCTCAGGTTTGAGATGAGGATATCATGCTCGGCCATTACACTCCTCGGAGAGGTCAAAGACAAACTCATACTCCTGCAGCTGATGATAACTTGGGAAATCTCAAACTTTTAATCCCATCTTTTGAAGGAAAGAATGATCGTGATGCATATTTGGAATGGGAAAAGAAGATGGAGTTAGTCTTTGATGTGCAGAATTACTCAGAGAAAAAGAAGGTAAGACTTGAACCTACATAATTCGGTAGATATGCTCTTCATTGGTGGGATCAGATTGTTACTACTCGACGCAGAACAGGTGAAGCTCAGATTGCTTCATGGTTTGAACTCAAAACACTCATGAGACGTCGTTTTGTGCCAACTCACTACAACAAAGAAGTCTATCAGAAACTACGCAGACTTACTCAAGGATTGAAGACAGTTGATGACTATTATCAAGAGATGGAAACACTCATGATAAAAGCTGGAATTGATGAAGATGAGAATGCTACAATGGCACATTTTCAAGCTGGGTTGAATCGTGACATTCAAGATAATCGTGAGATGTATGACAACAATGAAATCTATGAGTTATTGCATAAGGTAAATCTTGTTGAAAAGAAGCTGAAAAGGAAGGCAACCTCACGAAATTTTCCAAACAATTTCCGGTCTCCTAGACCCGAAGTTGTTGGCGGCAAACTGAAGGAGGAACCGAAGAGTTTTTCATGCGAAGACAAAAGCAAGCCCACTCCTGCTCGATCTCGTGATGTTAAGTGCTTCATGTGCCAAGGATTCAGACAATATTCGAGTGAATGCACCAACAAGAAGGTTATGCTAGTGCTGGACAGCGGAAAACTTGTGTCAGAAGATGAGGAGTCTTCAAATTCTGAAGAGGAGACCATCGACTACCCTGTTTATGGGAAGCTTCTGGTTACACAGAGATCACTTGCTGTACAATCTATCCCATCTGAGACTGATCAAAGGGAGAATTTATTTCATACTCGTTGTTTAGTTTCTGATAAAATTTGCAGTTTGATTATTGATAGTGGAAGTTGTACTAATATTGCGAGTGATTTTTTTGTAGGAAAAATGGGCTGGAAAGGAAGTCACATCCCATGCCATATAAGCTGCAACGGCTGAATGAGAATGGCAAGCTTAAGGTGACTGAACAAGTGACGGTTCCCTTAAGTATTGGACGATATACTGATGAAGTGATCTGCAATGTTTTGCCAATGGATTCAAGTCATCTTCTGCTGGGAAGACCATGAAAATTCAACAAGAAAGCTGTGCATGATGGATTTAAGAATCGTTATTCTTTTCAACATAAAGATAAGAAGATCGTGTTGGCTCCTTTGTCACCTTAGGAGGTTTATGCTGATCAACTGCATCTCAAACGTCAAAAATCTGAAGTTGGGCCTAGAAAATTAGTCGCGACATCCACAAGTAAGAAAGAGGTACTTCAACTAGCTAAGGTAAGTGACATTTCTAAAGCTATGCATCTTTCGCAACCTATGTTATTGGTTATTTCTAAGGAACTAATGATTTCTGTTGAGCTTTCATCGGAGCTTCAGAGTGATCTTAAGAAGTTATTGCAGAATTTTGCAGATGTTTTTCCTGAAGAGATGCCGCCAGGTCTGCCACCAATTCGCAGAATTGAGCATCAAATAGACTTTGTTCCAGGTGCGTGTATACCCAATAAGCCCGAATACAGAGCGAATCCGGAAGACACTAAGGAGATGCAGCGGCAGATTGATGCATAGATGGCGAAACAACACATTTGGGAAAGCTTAAGTCCTTGTGCAGTACCTGTTCTACTCGTGCCGAAGAAGGATGGAAGATGGCGCATGTGCATCGATTGCAGAGCCATCAACAATATCACTGTAAAGTATCGACATCCTATTCCTCGTTTAGAAGAAATGTTAGATGAACAACATGGATCCTGTGTGTTTTCTAAGATTGATTTGGATAGTGGTTATCATCAGATTAGAATGAAAGAGGGTGATGAATGGAAAACTGCATTTAAGACTAAGTATGGATTATATGAATGGCTTGTTATGCCTTTTGGACTTATAAATGCACCTAGTACATTTATGAGACTGATGAATCACGTTTTGAGAGCTTTTATAGGTCATTTTGTTGTTGTTTATTTTGATGACATCTTGATTTATAGTAAGGACATGACTGACCATATCACTCATCTAAAATTGGTTTTAGAAGTACTTAGGAAGGAAACTTTGTTTGCTAATCTACAGAAATGTACTTTAGGAACAGATCACCTTGTCTTAATAGGATTTTTTGTGATAGCACAGGGTATCAAGGTGGATGAGGAGAAAATCGTGGCCATCAAAGACTGGCCGAGCCCGTCTAATGTGGCGGAGGTTAGGAGTTTTCATGGACTGGCTGGTTTCTACCGTCGGTTAATTAAAGACTTCAGTACCTTAGCAGCACCACTTACAGAGGTCATCAAGAAAAATGTTGGTTTCAAGTGGGAAAAAGAACAAGAAAATGCTTTCCAACAACTGAAAGGGAAGTTAATCAATGCTCCATTACTTGTTCTTCCTGACTTTTCTAAAACGTTTGAAATTGAATGCGATGCTTCTGGTGAAGGAATTGGAGTTGTACTGATGCAACAGAGAAAGCTCATTGCTTATTTCAGCGAAAAACTCAGTGAAGGAAGGCTGAAATATCCAACATATGACAAGGAGTTGTACGCGCTGATTCGAGCTCTTGAAACTTGGCAGCATTACCTTTAGCCTAAAGAGTTTGTGATCCACACTGATCATGAATTTCTTATGCACTTAAAGGGACAACACAAATTGAATAAGAGGCACGCCAAATGGGTGGAATTCATTGAGACATTTCCTTATGTGATTCACTACAAGCAAGGTAAAGAAAATGTAGTTGCTGATGCACTATCTCGCAGGTACGTGTTACTTTCTGCGTTAGAAACTAAATTGTTGGGTTTTGAGTTTGTTAAGACATACTATGTGGATGATCTTGACTTTCATGAACATTTTCGAATAAGTAATAATCATTCCAGTAGTGCATTTTATCAATCTGACATATTTTTGTTCTATGGAAACCGTTTGTGTTTACCATGTTGCTCTTTGAGAGATTTATTGGTCAGGGAATCGCAT
>OVAN01003993.1:15961-27168 GCA_900406275.1 Anastatica hierochuntica
ACATTTCTATTGATTTTGTGCTTGGATTGCCTCGGACTAGAAGGGGTAGCGATTCAATCTTCGTTGTTGTAGATAGATTCTCTAAGATGGCTCACTTTATTGCTTGCCATAAAACTCATAATGCTGTGAATGTAGCTGATTTGTTCTTCACAAATGTTGTATGTTTGCATGGAATGCCTAGAACTATTGTTTATGATAGGGATGCTAAGTTTCTCAGTTATTTCTGGAAGACTCAATGGTCTAGATTAGGGACAAAATTGCTGTTTTCTACTACTTGTCATCCTTAAACTGATGGCTAGACTAAAGTAGTTAATAAATCTTTGTCTGCTTTACTGCGTTCTATTGTTGGGAAAAATATCAAATCTTGTGAAGATTGCTTGTCACATGTTGAGTTTGCTTATAATAATTCGGTCAATAGGACCACCAAATTTTTGCCATTTCAAATAGTATATGGGTTTAGTCCATTGACTCCATTGGATTTATTACCTTTACCTTTGAAAAAACAAGCTAATCTTGATGGAAAAGCCAAGGTCGAGTAAATTGTTTCTTTGCATGAACAGGTTAAGAAGAACATTGAATCAAGCACTAAGGCTTACGCAAGACATGCAAATAAGAAACGCAGAAAGCTGATTTTAGAGCCTGGAGACATGTTTCTAATTCGTCTAAGGAAGGAAAGATTCTCAGAAGAACGAAAGTCCAAGCTGGATAAACGGACAGATGGTCCATTCAAAGTGCTGGAATGCAAATGTCTATAAGATTGATCTTCAAGGTAAGTAAGCCGTGAGTTCAACCTTTAATGTTGCTGACTTGATTCCTTACCCTGTAGGAGCTGCAGATTTGAGGGCAAATCCTTTTAAAGGGGGAGGGGATGATGCAATAGGCTGATTAAGAAGCTGAGCTGGAGCTAAGTGATAGTGAAGATGAAGAGAGCTTGGAAAATGAGTTGGACTTGGCGGATTTCGAGCCTGAAGAAACCCAAGATCCATTTGTTTTCACTAATGGGCTTGTCACCAGATCTCAGACAAAAAGGCTTCAGAACCAAATTGCAACATTGGTTTATTCGGAACCTATCTCAATTTCAGATCAAGAAGCAAACCAGGATTTATCCAAGAATTTCAACCATTTGGTTTTCAAACTTGATTAAATTGAAATATCTGTTGGGTTTTAGTTGGTTTTAGACTTAGTTTATTTTTTTTTATTTTAGGGCCTGATATTAAGCCCAATTTTATTAAGGAGGTCGAAATTTCCTAACTCCTTTTGGGATAAGGATTTCGAAAACCCTAGGGATTTTAGGCTATTTAAGTTTTGTTTCTACAGACTTTTAGGTTATCCAGAGTTTTATGAAATTTTAAGTTTTCTCTTTTCTTTTTAAGAAAGTGAATCCCTGTTCATCTTTGAACAAAACCTTATTGCTAAAGAGTTAATTCTCTAAGAGCCTTCTCATTTCAGATCATCAAAGAGTTAATTCTCTAGATCTAGAATAAATTCTATCCAAACATCATCTCCATCGAAAAATCCATCCTTGTTTTCGCAGAAACCATCCTGAAATTCGGATCTGAAACCTCTATTCTCTTGTTCAGAAGATCCTGGATTGCATCACTTAACTCGATAATCAATCACNGGCTTCATGAAAAGCAGAGCAGATAACTCCTTTTTTTTGTCTGAACAGAAGATCAAAACTTAGCTTATATATTACTACATGTTGACGATATTCTCTTAACTACTTCTTCTTAATGTCTTTTAAAGAAGATAATTGACCGATTGAAAGCAGAATTTCCGGTGTCAGATATGGACAGATTACATCACTTCCTTGGCGTTAAAGTTAACAACAATAAATCGGGGATGTTCTTTTCAATCGGCTTACGCTTGCGACATCATCAAACACATGGGATTATTGATTTTAAGCCCTTGACGATGCATGTTGATGTTAATTCAAAGCTATATGCGATAGAAGGCGATCCGGTGGAGGATATTTCCAAATATAGAAGCTTAGTTGGGGCACTCCAATGCTTACCTTCACGCGACCTGGTATTTCGCTTGTAGTTCATCAGATTTGCGTTTACATGCATGACCCGAGACAACCTCATCTCAATGCTCTTATGCGCATAATCCGTTATATTCAAGGTACACAAGAGCACGGTCTTCAATTGGTTAAAGGCTCTCCTGGACTATCTCACTGCATACTCGGATGCTGATAGGACCGTTTTTTCGAACACATGTCGCTTTACTTCCGGATATTGTGTTTTCCTTGGAACGAATTTGACTTTGTGGTCGACTAAACTACAACCAACTGTTTCACGGTCAAGCTCAGAGCTGAGTACAAAGCCATAGCAAACACCGTTGCCGAACTTTCCTGGATCCGAAATTTGATGCTAAAACTTCATTGTCATATCCATAAAGCCTCGCTAGTATTTTGCAATAACGTTAGCGCCGTATATCTCTCCACCAATCCGGTCAAACACCAACGGACAAAGCGCGTGGAACTTGACATTCAGTTTGTTTCTGAGAAGGTAGTTATAGTTGAAGTTAAAGTGATACAAGTTCCTTCCTCATTGCAGTACACCGATATATTTACAAAGGGATTGCTGATGAGTTTGGTCAAAGATTTTTGTACCACTTTAACAGTCGTCTCTCCCGCCACTTCAACTGAAGAAGGGTGAAAGTTTACGATCAAAGTAAGTTCAATTTAGTTTATATTATGTTCATATTTTTATGTATCTAGTTCTGATATTTTGTAATTGTATAGTCTTTATATTAGAACATAAATACAATGATCCCTTCAAGGGAAAGTAATAATTTTTTCATAAAAGATCCTAACAAATTAATCAAAAAGTACCTAACTCAAAACTCATCATAATAAAAACACAATACTACTTTTTAAAATCTAATAAACTAAATTTCAAAATGAGGTCAAAAAAAGAAACAAAATCAAAAATTAAAAATAAAATACGAAATTGAAAAAGTTACAGACATTTTATTGCGAGCCAAACAATTAGTATATAGTTAAGATCTTAGATGAGTCACGAAAACCACATTTTTGTGCATATCCATAAAATTAAATGCATTTATATAAATCAATTAGTGCCAAAGATTTTTTTTTTTTTGACTAAATATCTGACTTTTAGATTAACCAAATGTTTCTGTACAAAGGATTTTTAATCTCAATGTCTCATTAAAGACTTTAACCACAATTGATACAACCATATACGATTTAGTGACACAACGATGTACGATCTAGTAGCACCTGAAAACACCGTCAGATTCTACACTACCCTATCATCATCTATGCACTTTGACCACCACGAGCATATATCCATTTTCCATAAAGGAAAAGATGTATCGACTCTTGAACCACATATTTACAAAGACTTATAGAAAAGTTGGATTCAAGACTCTCTATTGGTTAGTGTTTGATATATGTTTTGCTGCTTATACAATAATCTTTGTGACCACAAAAAATTACAATAACCTTTGATTAATTTTCATTCCCTAAATGTAACAACTCCACCACAAAAAAAAGTGATTGCAATAGCATTTATCTCAAAATGATGTGATTTAGGGAAGAAAAACTTTTTGTCAACGATTTGATTTGATAAACAAAAAACTTTGTAAATAATTATTAAAAAAGTTGAACTAAACAGAAAAAAAATCACTAAAACACTTTTACGAAAACACGAAACAAATACGTCGCCGTCTCGTGGCAAACCCTGTTCAAAAGATTCGGCACTGTTGCTCCTCGGTGACGCCGTCTCTCGTGGGTATCTGCGACGGCGGAGAATAAATTAACTCTGGTAGGTAATAAGGATTAGAGTAATAGGGATACGCCACAGGAGGTTGTTCAATATACGGATTTCGATTGTGGTACATATACTGTGTAATCGGAGACGACGGGTGAAGCATGGGCGGAGGATCTGGGTAATTGAAACTAATCGGAACGATTTCGAATGGATTAGCAGGATTCAGGGGAGGAGGATTGACGTGGCCGTAGTCCATGTGGATTAACTCCGCATGCTTCTTCGCTTTACGAATCCTCAAAATGATCTCAGGGCTTATTTTGCCAGAGAGGTATGCTAATCCTCTCGTCGCATCGATTGTGTATGTCACATCTGTTCATAATCACACCCCCAAAATAAAAATGAAGATGTATATTTATTTAAAAAACAAGGATTAGATTAATAGTCTTTCAAAGATATATAGGTCTCAACATTTCACATGCATAAAATTTAGCCTCGTTTGAGTATTTTTTAAAATTCGGGTCTGTTTCAATTTGGGTATAATCCGATCAGATCGGGTTTATTAACTTAAATAAAACTCGAGTATCCTGAAATTATTTCGGGTTTGGTTTAGTTTCAGTTATTTTTGTGCTTTTCTGGCTTTGAGATCGGTGTTACCGGATTTTTTAATATTGAGTTCGGAGTTTTCGGGTTTTATGTGTTTGTCGGATATCCGATTGACTTCATCTTCGGTCCGATTAATATCCGATATCCGAAATACCACAAAACAAAACTTATTCGGATTTTATATCGGGTTCAATTTGGATTTTCGCGTTAGGGCTTTTTTTTGCCCACCCGGAGTTCACATGTTATTACATTTCTGCGTCATCAATATGCTCTGAATATGGGTTGAGTTAATTAAATCTCTTGTAATAACCTTTTAGAAGAATTAGATTAGCTGCATAACCTAGTAAATATGAGCACGAAGTAAAATTTTGAAGTAAAGAACCTCGAATGCCTTTAAAAAGCTTATGCATAGATTTGTCCCATCCACTAGTCTGAGTATCGAGCCTTAGAACGCACGTCTGCATGACAAAAAGTACAAAAGTCACGTTGATGATGATGATGATTATGATGGATGATGATGAGAAAAGCGACAAATATAGAGACCATTTGAGAAGAAGAAGGAGGATCCATGGCTTCTTTTGTTTTTCTTTTTAAGGCAATTTTCGGTAGTGTTATTGTTCCAAAGAACTTTGGTTAGAATCAAAGAAGTCTTTATATATAAAGAGCTTAAATGGATATGCTCCAAATATCATTTGGTTTCTTTTTTCTTTGGTAACACTTAGATTAATGGTAGTAAATCCCACTACTAATTGTTATAGTCTGGCACATTGCATTATATAGTATCATTTAAAAAAAAAAAGTAACGACTTTTGTTATTTTGATTTGTTACTCTATCTGCATCCACAAATATCTCCATGTAAGCTTTGTTTGTCTTTCAAGTATGTATAGAAATAAATCTTTCAAATGAACTGGCTGACTCTATATAGATGTGTCTATCATTGGACTAAAAATTATCAAGAAAACTGTTCCAAAATCGAACTTAAAAACAAAAAAAAAAACTCCATTTTTTCAATAAGATTTTTGTTTATATCCAAGAAAATTAAGCCAACTAAAAACTTCATTTTTTTTTAATCTAGATGTAGATACTGATCTTAAACCAAACCGAAATTCAGATTTAACATCCTGTAAAAATTAATGAGATTTAGAGTTACTAAATGAAGAACATGATGAAGAATGAGGAGAAACAAGAGCCTATCGAATATTGTAGCATAGAAAGAGAGAAAAGTATTCATGGAGAGAATGTATTTTCCTTGATGAATTTATAATACAAGAGAGGGTTCTTATAAATAGAGAACCATAATTTTAAAATACATAAGATGCCAAAGCTAATAACAATAAACACAAGTACTAGGAATTAAATGAAAGATGTCCTCCTTTTTGGCTCCTTATTAACAGCACAATGAGTTGAAAGAGACAACTCATTGTTGCTTCTCCTTAACATGGTCATGTGATGTTTCCCATTATAGTATTTGTGCCTAACAACCAACGGCTCGTTCCCCTTATAGATTTTAGTTGTTATGCAATACTATATTCATAAACATTATTAAGACTTAATCTATCTAACATAATCAATAAAAGTAGACTTAAATCTTAATACTCCCCCTCAAGCTTAACTAAAGATCCCTGCTATAGTTAAGATTGGAACCATGATTTATTGCCTCATTATAATCTAAGTGGGAGAAAACCCTTTGGGACAAAACTACACTTAAGAAAAAGAGTACAAGTCTTCATGGCTAAGAGGATCTAATGTTTGTGAGTCCAAACCTTGGGTAGACTGACTCGCAAATCTTCTTGCTTGTTGCTTTGGTGAAGATATCCGCTAATTGATCTTCACTTCTTGTATAACACGACAATCTGACACCTTGCTCAACCATTTAACTAACTGTGTGACAATCCACTTCAATATGTTTTGTCCTTTCGTGAAACACCCAATTAGACGCTATGTGTATGACGACTTGATTATCACAATGCATTGTAATTGGCGAGGATGACTCGATGCCTAGGTATTTAAGGAGATTCTTGATCCAAACCAACTCATTTGTGAGCTTTCTCATTTCCTTATACTTGGCCTCGACACTTGAACATGACACCATCTTTTGCTTCTTACTTTTCCAAGTAACCAAATTTTCTCCAATGAATGTGAAATAGCCGGTGGTAGATCTTCTATCGTTCCTATCTTCGGTCCAATCCACATCACAATTTCCTACTATCTCGGTGTTCTTGTTGCAACCCATCCAAACTCCTTGTTCCGAAGATCCACTTAAGAAACTAAGAATTCTTTCCACCATTTTCCAATGATACACCATTGGAGCTTGCATGTATTGACTAACTTGGTTCACAGCGAAGCATATGTCTGGTCTTATGATGGTGAGATACATAAGCTTTCCAACCATTCTCCTATATAGTTTTGCATCTTCAAAGGCTTCATCCTCAAACTCCCCCTCACGCAATATCTTATATCCATCTTCAAGAGGGGTTTTGGCTATTCTTCTTCAAGTTTATCTATCTCACACAACATATCAAGTGTGTACTTGCTTTGAGATAGAAATAGCCCCTCTTTTTATCGGCATATTTCTATTCCTAGGAAGTACTTTAGTTCACCCAAATCTTTAATATCAAAGACGGATTTGAGATATACCTTTGTGGATTGAACACTTTCTTTTTCACTTTTCGTGATGATAATGTCGTCCACATAGACGAGTACTACCATTATTCCATTCAGACTAGGGAGTGTAAATAGAGTATGATCCACCTCGAATCTTATAAAACCTCTTCCATTAAGCGTAATACTTAGCTTGTGATATCACGCCCTTGGAGATTGCTTGAGTCCGTATATAGTTTTCTTTAACCTTAGTACATTTCCGGGTTTGACAATGTGCTCTAAACCCGGCGGTGGATGCATATATACTTCATTTTCTAGCTCGCCTTGTAGGAATGCATTCTTGACATCGATTTGCCAAAGATCCCATTCTAGATTCACAGCAAGAGATAGGAGAATCTGAATGGTGTGAAGCTTTGCCACGGGTGCAAATGTGTCTATGTAGTCTTCTCCATATACTTGGGTGAAACCTCTTGCTACGAGTCTTGCTTTGTGTCTTTCGATTGTTCCATCACTTTTATACTTGATGGTGAAGACTCATTTGCTTAACACCACTTTCTTCCCTTTTGGTAGTTCAAATTCAAACCATGTTCCATTTGCATCCATAACCTTATGTTCATCTCTAACCGCATCTCTCCAAACTTTGTGTTCCTTAGCTTCTTCATATGTCCTTGGGATATATTGTTCATCCAAGTTTGCTATGAACACTTGATGTTCTTTAGGATACACGGCTATGGAGCATGTTGCTTGAATAGGATGAGCTATGACTTGATTGTTGCAGTATACCCTTGTGTTTTTCCAATTTGAGGGTTCTCTCCTTATCCTTGTACTTCTCGTTAGGGGTTGTACTTCTTCTACTCCTTGTACATCATTCTCGGTTTCCTCTTGAATTTCTTCCTCTTGTATTTGAACTTCCTCTTGATTAGAACACACAGTTTCTTTTTGGACTTCTCTTTGATCATGATCCGAGGAAGCCTCATGAGGCTCTTCTTGATTCTCCCCTTCATGATCAACGGGAATGTCTTCTTTTGGTGGTTTTCCATGTGTGTCTTCCCTTCTAGGAACTTCCAAGCTACTAATGCCGAGATTTTGAAGTATCATCCTTAGGTTGTGAGCTCTATCTGAAGATGAACTTGAGATATCCTTTAAACTGTCCCAATATTTTTCCTCAAAATATCCTTTTGATTCCATGAAATGGACGTTCCTAGACACCATCATCTTCTTAGTTTCCGGAGCATAACACTTTTAGCCCTTTTGAGTAGTGGAATACCCAATGAACATTGCCTTTGTGATTTTAGCTTCAAGTTTGTTTCTTAATTCTCCGGAAACTAAAACAAAACAAAAACAATCAAAAACACGCAAGTGATTAATGGATGGTTTAACTTTGTTTAGTACCTCATATGGAGATTTGTCTTGTAGGTTCTTGGCGAGAATTCGATTAGTGAGATAGCAAGAGGATATTACAGTATCACTCCAAAATCATTTCGACACGTTTGTATGGAACATCATTGATCACGCCACCTCTATTAGATGCCTATTCTTCCTTTTAGCTACTCTATTTTGTTGAGGAGTATAAGGGCAACTCATTTGATGAAGAATTCCATGTTTGTTTAGGTGCAATTTAAATTGATTGCTTATGTACTCTCCACCATTGTCAGATCTAAAAATTTTAATCTTGTCATTAAAATGGTTAGCCACATAATTTTGAAAATTAATAAAGGCATCTAGAACTCTATCCTTAGATGCATTAAGGTTATCCAAGTATATTTCGATTTTTGATCGATTAATGTTACGAAATATTTATGATTGTCTCTAGATAAACAAGGCGCAGTCCAAACATCGGAATGAACAAGATCAAAACAATTTTAATAAATAGATTCTGATTTTGGAAAAACCGATTTGCAATGTTTACCTAGAACACAAGCCTCACATTCATGATTTTTAAACGAAATACAAGGCAACAACAACTCTAATGCTCTAGAATGAGGATGTTCTAGTCTAGCATGCCATAATGCATTATTATCCAAAACAGAAATAGATTTAAAAGCATAAGGTAAATCGAGCAATGACTTGGTATCTTGAAGCATATACAAGCCATCCTTTGTGGTTCCTTTTCCAAACACCTTACTTGACTTAATATCCTGAAAAATAACATCATTAGGACTGAAAATAACATTGAAATTAAGATCATTAGTGATCTTTTTAACCGAGAGAAAATTAGAAGTAAAACTAGACATGTAAAGAGCTTTAGATTCTTTATCAAATAGCCTAAAAATTCCTTCTCTTTTAATTGGAACACCAAGACCATTTGCTACTATAACACTTCATAATGATGGTTTCAAATCCTTAAGAAAGGTCTTATCACTAATCATATGATGAGATGCTCCAGAATTTACTATCAATGGCTTAGTGATATTAGATGCAAAGAATGATTTACTAAATACATTACCGGAATTTGCTTTAAGAGCTTGAATGAGTGCAGTAAGATCTGTCTTTTTCCCCATTTCGGATTGTGCACTCATCATAGAGGTGGCTAAGGCTTTGAATTCCTCCTCTTTGCCGTGGGAAGTAGAGCTAGTAGGCTCCTCATTAACCTTTATTGACGCATTTGCTCTTCTTTGTTTAAACCCGGAAAACTTTGGCTTTAGATGTGGGTGTAAGATTGACGTGGGTCGAGTTTAATATTTATAAACCTATCGCCCTACTTTCAATCCCGCAAGAGGACGGGGTCAATCGTAGTACTTTAGGGTCGTCCAAGGATTTAGAGGCTTACACTAGTAGAACCTAAAAAAGGAGAATGCACTAAGGATTCTAGTCTAGGGGGCGATCTAGTAAGAGAATTTCATGGGTCTCTACTAAACCTAATGGAAATCAAAGTTAACCATAGTGGATATGCATAAAAGGAATAAACAAACTAGCGTAAAAGTAAAACAAGATAAGAGTGAACTAGGATCTAATCAATAAAGAGATAGGATCTTGAGACAATGATTATGGGTTCGGGTTCAATATAAAGATGTAACGGACTTGGGTAAGTCTTTATTGGAGGACCGAAGCTATTCATAGACCAAGGATCCCTCTATATTCGATCAACCCACTCTCGTGACGGAGATCTATTCACCCCTACACATTACAAGGTTCAACTCTCGTTTTTTGCCTATCTAAACATGTATGTGACAGTGAGCCTCAAGACCTTTTAGCCATTTAACACCTTGGTGTTCCTTTGGGCAAACTACTCTCATAGCTCAAGGTGAAAAACATAGATCTACTTTTCAAAAGCATTTCATCGAACACTTTCTAGGCGTCTTTGAGAAAACAATGAACTTTAAAGAACTAAACTAGATCTAGTAGGAATCTATGCCAAGATCTAGCCTAAACATCAATTACAACCTTAGATCTAACCATAGCCTACCATATCTTAAGATCCAAGATGGATCTATTCATTAAAAGTCATGGAAATCCAAAGACAAGAAATGAGTCTTTGAGCTCCCATGGTTTTAGAAGAATAGATCTAAAGAAAGAGATGAGAAAGATAAGATCCAAATTACTCAAACAAAATAAAGAGTTATTACAAGGTCTTTAGATCTCAAAACAAAAGAAAAGAGAAGTGTTCTTAAGCTAAAAAAAGTTGTTCTTTGTTCTTGGTACGTAAGGGGATATTTATACTAAGAGAAGTGAGAGAGTAAGCCCTAAAAAGGGTAATTTTCGGGTCAATGCTACACAACATCAACCTCATATGGCCTAGCATCGACCTCCTACGTCGATGCTGCATTGAGTTGGGCAGCAATCTGCCAAGGTAACGCAACATCGACCCAATGCTAGCTTCCCTTGGAAGCTTCTTGTGGCTTCTTGCTCCTCTTTGATGCCTTGTTTGATCTCAACTTCCTCCATAGTATTTAGCTCCCTTTGTCCATAGTTTTTAGCTCCAATTCCATCTTAGATTCACCTCTAGAGCTTCCATGAATCCATCTCCAAGTTGCACCTACAAATGCAAAGAAAATGGCATGCAAATGCAATATGCTCCTAAACTAGACTCTAGATTCAAACTAATGCATTCTGAGACTTATATGCAATATTTACAACCTAAAAGTGGATGAAACTAAGCTAAAATGCATCAAAATATGCATGAAAATGTGTACACATCAATGTCCCCAGACTTGCCCTTTGCTTGTCCTCAAGCAAACAACAAAGACTAAACCCGNTAGCGGGAACTCAAAACGAAGATAAGAAAAGTAATGCCTTATGCCCAATGTCCTCAAAACAAGTAAAAT
>OVAN01003994.1:0-27166 GCA_900406275.1 Anastatica hierochuntica
GAGTGATGGTGGAACTGGCTGTGTTTTGGGACCGGTTATTTAAAATGTTTTTCGTTGCTTTTATTGAATTCGGATTTATGATATTTTCTAGACTATTCGTGTTGGTTTGATCCTTGTGATGGGTTATTTATTTAATGAAATGGATGGATTTAGACTATGATTTTATTAGAATGCTCTGGGAGATTGATTGTGAAGTTGGAGTAGTCTAGGAAGGTTAACAGATCCGNTGTGAACCGGGGTGTTACATACTCCCTAAGTGGACTGCTCGCATGGTAGTATAATTCTAGATATGTCTTGGGAAATCAGGCACAACTTTCAAACTGTAACCCTAATCGTGATCCGTTTTTTCCTGTGGCAAGTTTCATAATTTTCTGGGTTGGTCTTCTACACCATTTATGCTCTGCATGAAGACACACGAAAAAGCTTCAGTACAAGAATTCTTTGTTTTTTTTTTGGAGACAAAGCCGTTTTGTTTGTCTTAGACTCGAGAAATCGTAATGAGGCTCAAATCATGGATATAAGAAATTTAAGGTTGAGAATATGATGCTACTTGAAGAAAAGAAAAGAAATAAACAATTGGGAAGGAGAATCCTACGTGATGATTTACTCTAAATGAGAAGTTGGTCGGGATCAATATGACTTCTACCTTAGAGTTGAATAACTCCGATTAAGTGTAACTTGGTTAGCTTAAGAGACTTCTAGATTTGAAGTTGGTCGGGATCAATCTGTGTCCTAAAGTTGAGTAACTCGGATTAAGTGTAACGTACGTGGTTAGCTTAAATGACTTTTAGATGTTGGATCATCGTTATTGAGAATTACTTACCAATTGTCTCTCTTGCGTCTCAAATTTTGAAGATATCTTGTTAAGTTCTGCTGCGGTAACAAAGTGCTGGCTCCATGTTGAATCTCTGTTCAAACCTGTGTTATAAGAAGGTTTGGATCCTTTCCTGGAACTTGTTTCTAAAAATTATTCCGAAAACTGTGTCCACATTAAAAGAGACAGTTTTGTGCGTACGACAGGTTCAGATCCTGTTCCTATTGGCGACATCATTTGATTAACACCAGATGTAAAGTCTCCTCGATACTACTAGACACAAAGTATTAACTTTTGTAAAGTATTAACAATGGTCTAGAGTTGTCTGTTTACAGGGTTCGAGTTGCGTTTGCTTAAGTCGTAATGACTAAAGGTCGCTAAACTTCGTAGAAAAACTAAGTTTCTTTGATTAAAACGTTTGCTTTTATTAAACTTAAACTTAAAAGTACAAGGTTGAAGAAGATTACAATAAGAACTTGAAAGCTTAAAGATAGAAAACTTAAAGGGAGTTTTTTAGAGAGAGAAAGAGGGACTGAGAACTTGTGTTCTTCTTGCTGGAATAGTCTCCTTATAAAGGAAGTTGAGCCTCTGAAATCTTGATACGTGTTATGCTTTAGTAGTTGCGAAATCTAGAGAATCTTATCTTTTAGCTTGAATTTCTCTGTGATATCCGCCTGTGGGGTCTACCTACGAGTTGTCTTGATACTAAACTTCCTTGGAACTTGCTATTTGAATGTTGGGACTTTGAGTTGCAGAGTCTTGGTACTTGCTATCTTGTGACTTTGAGTTGCAGAGTTTTGGTACTTGCCATCTTGGGACTTTGAGTTGCAGAGTCTTGGAAATTTGTGTTGCAGAATTAAATACTTGCGAAAAGTTTAATATTTTAAAAACTAATAATGTACATAAAGCTGTTTTTTAAAAATATTAAAGATGAGAATAAAATGTAGATAAACTTTTTTTTTATTTTTTTTATTTTTATTTATTATTATATATATTTTCGATTATTATTATAACTATTACTATTATTATTATTATTTATTTGTGTTATTCATTGTTTTTTCTTTTTCTTTTTCCCTTTTTTTTCTTTTTTTTTTTATTTTTTATTTTTTTTTAAGTCCTAGAATATTAAAAATATTTTAAAAACTAATAATGTACATAAAGCTGTTTATAAAAAATATTAAAGATGAGAATAAAATGTAGATAAACTTTTTTTATTTTTTTATTTTTATTTATTATTTTATATATATTTTCGATTATTATAATAACTATTACTATTGTTATTATTTATTTGTGTTATTCATTGTTTTTTTTTTGTTTTTCCTTTTTTTTTTTCTTTTTTCCTTTTTTTATTATTATTTTACTTCATATGGAACAACTTCGTCTCAGCTATTCCTCTAAGCTTTTAAGTGTCTAGAGAGTTAGATTTTAGGCCAGACCGTCAGAGAAAGAAGCTTGTTGGGAGAGCAAAAGTTTGCTATTGTTGACGTGCTGGATCTTTTGGTGGTGAAGAAAACATGGGAGGTTAAAAAAATTTTGCAATGTGAGTAAGCAATCTTATGTGTCTTTGTAAAGGCTTACTACGGACTCAAATTGGGTTGAATTATTCAAAGTACAAAGATGTGTGAAGAGAACATGTCTTTGACCAAGTTTAGCATATCTTCAAGATTGTTTAAGGAACAAGGTTGAGATGTATGTGTACAACATAGTGAGTACAGTGACTGGCATGGAGAAGATAAAGGAGATTATGACAATGATGAGGAAGTTGTTGGGAAATGTTCTAAAACCGAGGAGTCGCTACATGGTGACAAGAGAAAAGCTGCAACTAGTGAGATGTTCAACTACATACGCACATAAAAGGCTTGATGGTTTCTTGTACAGCTAGGAGTGTGAGCAGCTACTTCCTTTGATAGTTTGATAAATCAGTGGGATTCCCTTGGGTTATCTGGAAGTGTACGTTCGAGGAGATTAGTCGCTAGAAAATCGAAGTGAGCTTCTTTTTAGAACACGATGCATCTGTTGCAAATCACGAGATGGACAAATCGGTTCATGGAAGTTGTGGATACATGGGGTATTGTGTTAAACCATCTCGATAGCCTTTAAATAGAAAAGAAATGAGAAGTGAAGAAAAATTTGTGATAAGCAAGACTCGTCTCAAGGGGATCGTGGTCTTGTACAGGAGCAGGTTGGTTGCAAGTTAGAAAGTGTGCTGGAAACAAAGTAAAAGATGCAGATTTTGAGAGTAGCTTTGTGAATTAGAGTTTATCTGTTCAACCGTTTTTCTTTACAGACTTGGTTGAAGAATTGGTTGAATGAGCAACTACAGGACATAGATACATGTTTTCATGCAAAAGAGAATCTTTTGGAGGCCTATATTAACAAGGAAAGAGCGAGATGAAATGTAGTGTTGCTGCTACGGTCAACAAATGCTAACAAAGTGGTGCTGTCTATGAAGTGGTTTTAATGGAGATTTTTGAAAGTCAGGCCGAAACAAACACGAAACCAGTTTCAAGAAAAATCATTGCTCATACTAAGACAACAACTTTGTTGGGATATGTTAACATGATTTTGTTAAGTCATGGGAAATTTGTCTTGGAAAGCAATATGAATCATAAACATGGATCGTTCTGCAAGTGGCTTGAAAATTGAACATGATGAAGATGAGAACACTAGTGATACCAGAGATCCTTGAAACAACAAGATGACAACGTCTGAAACAGAAAAGAGATTTGCTCTTTTAACATTTGTTTTAACTTAGTTATGCACTTAAGCAGGGGGAGAATTAGAGCAGCTTGGTTGCAAGGGGAATATGGATCTCTTAGTTTTTGGATTTTTCCTACTGATGCATGAGTGAGCCATGGTCAATTGGGTGTATGTTTTGCTGCGTCTTTAAAGTGTATTGGGTTGATGCAGTACTGGTGGCGTAAATATCAAACTAAGTTTAAAATGGGAAGATCAAAGATGTTGGATCTATGAGACATGTGCTGATGCAACCTGTGTAAATCAGACGACTAAGACAGAACTAGAAGCGCAAAGGCTAGGCTGCTGGAAGAAGAAAGTGTTGCGCGCAACCAGAGAAATATGCAAAAGTATGAAACTGAAGCATGGTTGATGATATAAGGAGAGTATGGTTTTATATGAGTGTGCTCTCAAGCAGAGAGAGAATGTAGAGAGAAGCATTCAACTGTGTAAGTGATGATATGTTGTTCATTTCACATATGTGCTTGAGTTAACACACTCACATAAAAAGGGAGAGAATGAAAGAACAAGCGTAGACGTGAGTGACAGACCAATCTTTGTGTGTGAGACAATAGCCTCTGTGATGCTGTGGAGTTGCGTGTTCGTAGACATGAAGTGACACAGCCATCTATGCGAATGACACAAGAGTTGCTGTGATGATATGGTTTTGGACGAGCATTTGATAAACTACGAGAAGAAAGAAAAATGCCATGTGGGCTTTGTTCTTTAGATGAGGAAGTCTTGTGGGCCTTGTTTCGAGGAGAAGCCCAAACATAAGGAGGTTAGGGTTTTCGTGAGGATATTAAATAGAACGAGACAGTGAGAGAAACTATTACGCGTCTAGGGTTCTACTGTGAGATGCACATGGATGTGTGTGACGTCGTCCCACCAAATAAGAGACTTGTTGTTGGTCTTGGTGAAGGTCTACACTCGTCGGAAAGACAAATGAATGGTAGTCTTTTTTCATTGTAATTCTAGGAAAGAATGGTGGATACCATATAACAATTGTAGGTTTCAGTCTTTTCTAGTGATGTAGGGAAGCCGAACCCCGTTAACAGTCTCTGTGTGTTATTTACTTTACGCGCTTACAAACTTGTCATACATCCTAATCGTACAATACATATAGATCTAGCCGCAAATATATTTTTACAAATAGGAACATTTCATCTTTTGACCAAAACAAGAATATAAGTATGACGTTTAAGTTTCTATTCTATTCCTAAAAAGAACAAAGCTTGAGCGAGAGATTGACACCATGTGTCAAGAGTGGGTTGAGATGGAGGTTTAACGATGAAGAAACCTTCCAGAGAGAGTACGTCGTCGGAAAAAGTTGGATATCCACCGTGTCTGACTTCCACGCCAAGCTTCCTCCATGGCTCCCAACAGTCATAAGCTATCAAGACCGTCTTTTAGCATATGTGGATGGACCGATCGAACAGGACCAAAACTCAAAAAAAAATTTATAAATTAAGGGTCTAAAGTTTTAATTTTTAAAATAAAATTTATAAATTTAGGGCCTACCATCCCTATTATATCATCAAATATACCTTTAATATTATGTTTTTTGAACCTGAAAGTAGTTTAAAATGGCATGTAAGCTACCATCATTCTACTTCTGAATCTTCAATTTAATCACTCGTCAAGAGGTGATTCACTCTAAATCCGACTATATCAATTTCGGATTTTCAAACTGTCAAAATGACTAAAGAGCGAGACATTAACAAGAGAAAATTGTAGATCAAGAATAGAGAGAGCACTAAAAGAAATAGGCGAGAAAGAAAGCTTTAGCCCCGAATAGAAACTGCTCAAACCAAATCCAAAAAGCACAGTCGGGGGATATACTTACAAAACTAACAACACAAAAGATTCGTCCGAAATCTTAAAAGAAATTGGAAGCGAAACAAAACCCGGATTTGTAAACCGGAAACAAAATCCGACTAGGGGAAGTCTACATCCGAATGAGATCGGAAACTATAACCGGACTTCGCCAGAGATCTAAAACAAAAAGATGGTCATCGGATTTTGTCCGATGTAGGATTTTATTGATTCACTCTCTCTTTGGTGAAATACGGAGGTGAAGAACAGTAGGAGGAGAGATAATCTTTTCTTCTTTAATTGTTGTAAATCTTATTCGGCAGGGTAAACCGAATAAACTTAAGCTTTGACTTTAATAATCCAAAGTTATTGGATTATCTTCAAACACATATAATAATATTAATATGATATTATTTTATTATTTTATTTATTTTGTAAATGTAATATCTAAATATCTTAATCTAGAATGGAGGAGAAGAATCGGACTTTAGCGATGGGATGATATGGATCCACCTCCACCATCACAAAGAGCAAACGAGGGAGTGGTTATTCGTGAAATACCACCTGACGAACCGAATGGTGTTGAACCTAACCTGCAAAACAATGGGGAGCGTCGCTATGATCCTGTTAATCATCTTCCAGGGGAGATGATGGATGAAGCTATTGCTCCTGAGGCGGTAGAAGAGGATCCACTTGAAGACTATGAAGACATTATGGGTGAAGATGCCGTAGCAGAGGACTTAAATCTTGATGTTGTGAATCCTGAGGCTGAACCAGTGAACATGGATAATGCCGATCATGAGATGCTTGAGAATGAGATGCACCTCTATGCTAACTACTCTGAGACCGATGGAAACGAGAAAAGAGCAACTCTGAAGCGCAAGTTCGTTGAGAGTATAATCCTGCCAGAGAAGAAAAAGCAACAGACCACTTCCAAAGGTGAATGCAGCGACAGTAACATAGAGACTGAAGAAGGCACGGTCGGCCAAAAGCCACCGGAAGAGCAATGAATACGGCCGTTTGGAACTGTCAAGGTCTAGGCATGGACTTGACAGTTCGACGTCTTAAGGAGTTACGAAAAAGGTATCTCCCGGACATCATTTTCCTTCTTGAAACAAAACAACAGGACAACTACATCCGTGACATATGCTGCGACATAGGTTACGATTCTGTCTTTACCGTCCCTCCTCAGGGACTTAGTGGCGGAATAGCCGTCTTTTTCAAAAACTCTGTTTCATTTTCAGTTTGTTCTAGTAATGATCATCTTGTAGATTGTGAAATCCAGTTCAATGAAATCACTTTTAACTTGTCTTTTGTGTATGGATTTCCCGAGCCTAAAATGAGACACATATTATGGGAGCAACTAGAGAGAATATCCATGACACGAGACAGACCATGGTTGATATTGGGAGACTTTAACGAGATAGTTTCTAATAATGAAAAGAAGGGTGGTCCGAGAAGATGTGAGGGCAGCTTCCCAAACTTTAGACGTATGATTGCTACTTGTGGTTTTAAAGATCTAAAGAGTATGGGCAATAAGTTCACTTGGACTGGAAAAAGACGAAACCATACGATTTGGTATTGCTTGGATAGAGCCATGGCAAACTCTAGTTGGCTTGCTCACTTCCCCTCGACCTTGGTAGAATTTCTCCCATTCGAGGGCTCCGGTCATTGTCCCTTGATGATCCATTCATCGCCTGTGATAGAAACAACCCGAGGCAGATTTTATTACAAGAGTAATCTCTTCGATAATGAGGCTTTTCGTCAAGTTGTAACCTCAAATTGGCTTGCTAATTCTCATCACCAAAGCTCATTACAAGATAAGCTCCGTATCTCTCGCAAACAAATATCATGATGGCGAAGAGCGAATAAAACAAATGCAGCTCTCCGAATAGCTACATTGCGAAAGGAGCTTGATGAGGCTCAAACTAATGATGTTTCAAGTGAGAGACTTATAGAACTTAAACAAGATTTGGCAAGAGTGTACAATGATGAAGAACTTTTTTGGAAAGTAAAGAGCCGCAATCAATGGCTAGCTCATGGAGACCGCAACACAAAATTCTTTTCCGCGGCTACTAAATCTCGCATTGCTAGGAACCGGGTTCTCGCCATAGAGGATAACCAATGTCATATCTTTTGCGGTGATGAAGATATTGGTAGAGCAACAAGCAAATACTTTACAAGCCTTTTTACTTCTACCTTGGATCGGAATTACGAAAGTCTAAGTCATAAAGTCTTTCGAAATTTTAAGAGAAGAATAACTCCAAGTATGAACGAAAATCTCATAAGAGACATCACAAATGAGAAAATTCAGCAAGTAGCATTTAATATTGGCCCAAATCGTGCACCAGGCCCAGATGGCTTCACCGGGGCTTTTTTTAACAATTATGGACTACTATCAAAGATGATGTTATTGGGGTAATTCGTAACTTCTTTGATCATGGAATTATGGAGGACCAGAATAATCACATAAATCTCTTCCTATTACCAAAAATTGATGTCCCGAAAACAATGGCGGATTTTCGACCAATTGGTCTCTGCAATGTCTCCTACAAAATAATTTCGAAGATATTGGTAAAGTGGTTAAAGGGAATCTTGGGGCACATAATCTCGGACAATCAAGCTGCTTTCATCCCCGGTCGTCAAGGTGTGGACAATGTTATAGTCTCTCACGACATGTTGTATTCTTTAAAATTAAGGAAACGTTGGGCCAACTCGTACATGGCGGTCAAAACTGATATATTTAAAGCTTATGACCGTGTGGAATGGAAATTCTTGTATGACACTATGGTGGCCATGGGATTTGATCTGAAATGGATTTCATGGATCATGAAATGTGTTGAATCAGTGTCTTTCTCCGCGCTCATCAATGGGTCCCCTCAAGGTCATATCACTCCTACTCGTGGTATCAGACAAGGAGACCCTTTGTCGCCTTATCTTTTTATACTTTGTGTTGAGGTTCTAACTCATCTTTTTAATCAAACGACAGCTCAGCGAAAAATAAAAGGTATCAAAATAAGTCAATCAGGACCTATAGTGCATAACCTGTTTTTCGCAGATGATGCTCTCTTGTTCTGTCATGCCCATCCCCAATCCACAAGAACAATACGACGTAATCTAGAGACTTGTGAGCAAGTCTCGGGACAAGCTGTCAATCTTCATAAATCAGCAGTAATCTTTGGCTCACGAGTACGAGATAAGGTTAAAACTAACCTCTGGCGTATTCTAAATATTCATAATGATGGTGGACATGGTAACTATTTGGGTTTGCCAGAATAAATTGGAAGAAGAAAGAAGGACATGTTTCAATATATTGTTAACAAAGTCAAACACCGCACTGAAAGATGGTCAAATAAATTTCTTTCGGAAGCTGGTAAAGAAATCTTACTCAAAACAATAGCCTTAGCCCTTCCGGTTTATACGATGAACTGCTTCAAACTACCTATTGGCACTTGCGAATAAACTGAGAGGATTATTGCAAAGTTCTGGTGGAGTAAAGGCAAGGATCGAAAATCCTTGCATTGGTACTCTTGGAAGAGATTGAGCATTCCTAAGAAGGATGGAGGTTTGGGATTTCGTGATATTGAGAACTTCAACATAGCACTATTAGCAAAGCAAGTATGGCATATCATGCAAGATCCAACTAATCTAGCATCTCGGGTTCTGAAAGGTCGGTATTTTCCTAACTATTCAATACTCCAACAAACTGGTGGTACAAAACCATCTTTTATCTGGAAATCTTTATTAGCTGGAAAAGATTTACTGCTCAAGGGCATGCGGGTTGTGATTGGGAACGGTGCTCGCACCAACATATGGCATGATAATTGGCTACCTACATTACCTCCTCGCCCACCGGCCAAGATCTATGGCCATGTATCACCAATACAGAAAGTCTCAGAACTTCTAAATCTTCAGGGTGATTGGGACATTCCGAAGCTTGAAGCACACTTCATGCCTGAGGACATTGACCTCATTTCCTCACTGCACTTAAGTACACGGAAATTAGATGATATCTTTGGATGGCATTTTACACAGGATGGAAACTATACTGTCAAGTCTGGACACTGGCTTGCTGTTCATCTAGACTCCCAAACTTCGACCATTCATCTACCTCCGAGTAACCCTGCTATTAAGTTTGCTTTCTGGAATCTTGATATCATGCCAAAACTCAAACACTTTTTGTGGAGATGTCTCGCGAATGCTCTTCCTATTGGGATAAATCTGGCATATAGGGGTATTAAGAATAATACCCAATGTAAAAGATGTTGTGCTGATGACGAAGACATGTACCATTTGTTCTTTTTATGTCCTCATGTGCAACAAATTTGGCGAGCATCTGCGATCTCCCTACCCCAACTACACGATCCAACTTTGGAATTTGGTGCCAAGTTAAGTCTTCTCATTGAAGTTTATAATACTCACCTCTTTACATCTTTTCAAAGACAACTTCCATTCTGGATTTTATGGAGATTATGGAAAAGCAGGAATCTTTTGATATATCAACAACAACATAGGGTATGGCAAAAGGACTTACAAAGTGAAAAGGATGACACTGAAGAATGTTCTTCTCCAAAGGACACTCGAAAAAGACAATCATCAAGTCAACACATGAAGTCGAAGTGGGAAGGACCACCCTCAGTATTTATCAAATGTAACTATGATGGGGCACAAGACGCAAGAGGTAACTCGAAAGCAGGTTGGTTAATTCGAAATGAAGTAGGAAGCTTTGTTTGTGCAGACACAAGGAAAGGAAAAAACTATAACACTTCTCTAGAGGTGGAGATTCAAGCTTTGATTATCTCATTAAAACAAGTGTGGATTAGAGGATACCGAAGATGTGTGTTTGAAGGTGACAATCGCACACTTGTCAAGCTCATCAATAAAGAACAAAATCACTTTGATCTGCATAACCTTCTACTTGAAGTTGAAGTATGGCGTGAACGTTTTCATGAAGTTATGTTTACTTGGGTACCAAGACATTCGAATAGGGCAACAGATAGGATTGCAAAAAAACCTCTTCGTCAAATCTCCTCAATATGTTATAATTTCATTCCCTATGGCTTAGAGAATTGTTTGTATGAAGATCAAATAAGTTTTTCAAATTAATGAAATCAAGACGTTAAAAAAAAAAAGAAAAATCTAAATACTAATATATTTTGATATAATTTGCTTAAGTGTGTGATTATGTAGGATAGAATAATAATAGTAATGGACTTTCGTAAATCATATGCGGTCTCTAGGAAAACTTCATAATTTTTAATATTGTATATGTGTCAAACCTCGATACTACAACTTTGAACAGAGTAGAGTAGAAATGATTTCATGACATTTCCAACCCATAGCTCCTCTCATTTAATCAGCATAACTATTAATTTGTCAGTCTTAGCTAATGTTATCAAAAATTCAGAATTGGGATGTTAGATATAGTGACTTGAATTATGCTTAATTACATGGTGAAAGTTATTAACTTCTCGAACGTCATTAAACATGCACCATCACTGATTTTTTATAACAATATTACCAAAACTTTAGCATGATTATTAAAAAAAATATACTATACACTAGTCTAAACATTAGCAGCAAAAGTTCGAACTTTATGAACAAGTGGAATAAAGAAGAACAAATATATTTCGACATGCGGTTTCCTAGATCCAGGATTGTGGATACAATAAGCATTAGGATATAACGCATAGAAAACTTTAAACTATATTAAACATAAGAGAAAGAGAAAGTAGTAAATGATTTTCTTATCTTCTTATTACTGTAGCACTCTATTTATATATTGTACATTAATAATGTAAACCTATGCTAATGAAACTATGGTTTATGTACAGGAAATGTAACAATATCTCTAATACACCCTCCTCAAGTCTCTTGATCGGAACATGGTGGAGAAAAGAGACTTGAGATGGACATCTTACTAAGCATTTGATGAAACGGTCCTGGATGTAATGCCTTAGTTAAGATATCCGCATGTTGGTGTGTTGTGGAAACATGAAGCAGACGAAGAAAGCCTCTCTTTAGCTGGTCCCTTGTAGTATGACAATCCACTTCAATATGTTTAGTCCTTTCATGGAAAGCTGGATTGTTAGCTATAAAAATAGCCGATTTACTGTCACCAAAGAGCTTAGCTGTGGCCTTAACTGTGATTCCTAAATCCACCAACAATTGATTCATCCAAAGGAGCTCACAAGTGGCCAGAGCTAAGCTACGATACTCAGCCTCTGTACTACTTCTGCTCACAGTATGTTGCTTCTTACACTTCCAACTTATCAAAGAATGCCCCAAGTAAACACAAATACCAGAGATAGATCTTCTATTGTCTGGACAGGTTGCCCAATCCGAATCAGAGAAAGCATTAAGACAAATCTCTGTATTTGATGCATAGAATAGACCTTGACCAGGATTGGCTTTGAGATACCTAAGGATCCTGTGAGCAGCTTGTAGATGTACATCAGTTGGAGAAGATAAGTATTGGCTCAACTTATTGACAGCAAATGTTATATCAGGTCTGGTTATGGTCAGATATAACAATTTGCCAATAAGTTCCCGATATGAAGTACCATTCTCCAAAGGTGTACCTAAATCCTTACTCAAATGTACCTGAGGATCCATAGGAATAGAGCATGGCTTGCAAGCCAAAAGTCCAGCAGATTCCAACAAATCCAAAGTGTATTTCCTCTGACAAAGAGAAATGCCTGAAGAATTTCTGGCTTTTTAAATTCCCAAGAAGAACTTTGGAGTTCCCAAGTCTTTTATCTTGAACTCTGCATGAAGAACATCCTTAAGAGTTTGAAGAACTGTGGTGTCACTAGCTGCAATCAAAATATCATCCACATACACCACAACCACAGCAAAAGATGTTGAAGTTTGTTTGACAAACATTGTATTATCAGCATAAGACTTTGTATATCCTGCTTGAAGAAAAACCTTTGACAAACATTTGTACCACTGGCGAGAAGCTTGTTTAAGTCCATAAATGGACTTATGGAGGCGACATACTGGATTAGGAGGTAGTTCAACACCCAGAGGTGGTGTATATCCAAGAGGTAGACTCATGAATATCTCCTCATCAAGATCACTATACAGAAAAGCATTAGAAACATCCATCTGTCCTAATAACCATCCACAAGCTGCAACCAAAGCAAGAATGAGTTTAACAGTCGTGAGCTTAGCAATAGGAGAGAAAGTCTCAGTAAAATCAATTCCCTCTTGTTGTGTGAAATCTTGAGCCACAAGGCGAGCCTTGTGTCTGTCTATAGAACCATCTGAATTATACTTAATAGTATAAATCCATTTGCATCCGAAAACATTTTTGCCTTCTGGAAGAGACTCAATAGTCCAAGTCTTGTTCAGTTCCATTGCTTCAAGTTCTACATTCATTGCAACTCTCCATACTGTAGATGTGACTGCTTGTCTAAAGGTCTTTGGTTCTGTTTCAACACTTATGGATAGAACAAAGGATTGGTATGGAGGATGTAAACGAGAATAATCAAGAACTGAAGATAAAGGAAAAGGTATATCTGGTGATTCAAAAATGGAAGAGGGAATAGTTGGTGAGAGTGTGTAAAGAGGAACAAAAGAAGAAATAAAATTTGGTATATTTGGTGGCATTTGTGAAGAGGAAGAGAAGAGAATATGAGATAAGGAACAATGATAGTCAGCAAGATAAGTGGGTACCTTTGTATTGCGTTGAGGCCTGTCTTTGACTAATGAAATTTACTTCATGACTGCAGGGACAGTCTCTGGAATAGATAAGGCACTAGAGAAAGATGGAGATGAGGATGATTCTACATGCACATGCAGATCAGAAGATGCAGGGGATGCAGAAGTTTCTAAATGATGCAGAATACACTCAAATTTATCAACACTAACAGGAGTAGACAAAGGTATAATAGACTTTGTAAACAAAGTATTAGGAGATGATGAAGGAGAAGTACCAAGGAACGGAAATTCTTTTTCATGAAAGACAATATTGCGAGATATAAGAATCTCATTAGTATCCAGATTCAAAACTTTGTAACCTTTATATCCTGTAGGATAGCCTAAAAAGACACATGGCTGAGATCTAGGACTAAATTTATGTCTATCCTTAGGCAGTGTGGAAACATAACACAAACAACCAAAGCTTCTAAGAAAATTATAATCTGGAACTTTGTTGAAAAGCATTTCATAAGGAGACTTCTTATTAAGAATAAAGGAGGGAGTCCTATTGATTAAGAAAACAGCAGTTTGAATACAGTCACTCCAATACACTAAAGGAACTTGTGATTGAAACATTAAAGCACGAGCAACATTTAACAAATGTTGATGTTTACGTTCAACTACAGAGTTTTGCTCAGGGGTATATGAACAAGAAAAATAATGAATCATCCCATGATCTTTAAGAAGCTGAGTAAAAGCAAGTTTAGGAGCATTATCACTGCGTATGGCTTTAATATCAGACTTGCATTGGGTTTTAACAAGCTGAATATACTATGGAAAACATTTAGAAACATCACTTTTATTTCTTAACATGTAAATCCAAGTAGCACGAGTACAATCATCAACAATGGTAAGAAAATATCTATACCCTTATATGGACTCAACTGAAAATGGACCCCAGATATCCAAGTGAACAAGTTCAAAAGGAACCGCAAACAAGTGATTATTGGAAATAAATGGTAACCTCTTTTGCTTAGCTAGAGGACAGACATGACAATGACTCAACTGTTTGGATTTTGTAATAGGAATAGTACCAGATAAATGCTGTAACTTGTTGGAGGATGGATGTCCTAGGCGTGTGTGCCAGAAATCTCCATCCACTTTCAAGGATCCACACATGTTTAAAACAGTAGTAGGAGGCAAAACAGAAGATGCAGGAAGCTCTAGAATGTAAAGATTATGAATGACATGTGCTCTACCAATCCCTGAGTATGCTCCTGGATAGTACAATGATCAAAAAAGAAGAGCAGATGACTTATCATGTTTTAAAAGACTGCTAACACTAATGACATTAAATTTGAATGAGGAAACATAGAAAACATTATGCAAGACTAGAAACTTTGATAAATGAATTGTTCCTATATGAGTAATGGGTTCTCTAGTGCCATTTGGTAGAGAGACTGTTACCCCTGTCACTACACAAAGATCACTAATCAAATTCAAGTCAGAACACACATGACCTGTGGCACCACTATCAACAATCCAACTATTATGAGGTAAGATTTCATACAGAGAGGAAAGACATTGATGTTGGAAGGTAAATATTTGATTTTCAAAACGAAGATTGATAGAAGGGAATGGTATTGAAACATTACCAGAGACTGGAGACTGAGCAGCCATATAGCCTTTTTCTGTAATGGAAGAGGGAGCTACAGCTGGATGAGAAACTTTAGGCTTTGTCACTTGAACTTGAGAACTAAGTTGATGAATAAGAGTCTGTATTTGAGTTGGATTGAGATAACTGAGATCCAAGGTTGGTGTGGCAACAGCAGGAGAAGTATTAGCCACACCATCAGAGAGTACATTGGCCATAAGACCAGGTTTAGAGTGAGGAAATTGTCCCCTTGGTGCTTGATTAAAAGAGCCCCTTGGTTGAAGATTCTGTGTAGGCTGTTGTGGAAACCTCTGGTTTGTTGATCCAGAGTTATAGTACTTGTGACCAAGTGGGTAACCATGAAGCTTGAAACACTTTTGAGCAATATGTTCAAGTTTTTCACAGTGGTTACAGATTGGTCTTTGTCTGGGTCTGTAATTATAGTGAGCAGCAACATACACATGATTATCATACTCTGAACCTTGATTCTCAGATGATAGTTCTGCATGGTCCTGAATTCTGAAAAATAACAGTCTCTGTCTTGGGAGATGGCCTGATAGATCGTTTCCTCTCATCCTGTGTGACCATATTAAACACTTCTTCAATGATGGGAATCGGTTTCAATATCAAAATCTGTCTTCTAGTGGCTTCATATGATTCATTAAGCCCCATTAGAAACTTTTTCACCCTACTACGTTGTTGAAGATTCTGCCACAAAGTAGCAGCATTACATTCACAATGCCCACATGTACACACAGGCAATACCACATAGTTTTTGTATTCCTCCCAAAGAGTCACCAACTCTGTATAATAGGTTGTTACATCCATAGACCCTTGCTGAATCGATGCTAACCTTTGCTCTCTCATATACTCGGGGAGCATCATCTTGATTAAAACGTGATAGCAAATTTTTCCAAATAGATTCCGCAATTGACATAAACAGTAGACTCTGGCCTATTTTCTTTGAAACCGAGTTCATAAGCCAAGTAGCTACCATGTCATTGCAACGAGACCATGAGCCATATTCTCTATGTCCTATTGGAGGTTTAGAAATGGTACCATCTGTGAATCCAAGTTTGTTGCGCATGTTAAGAGCCATTCGAATGGATCGTCGCCATGAATGAAAATCAGCTCCAGAGGTCAATCGATCAAAAACAAGTATGAGTCCTGCGTGATCTGCATTATGAAGAAAATAAGGATTTTCATATTGATCAGTTAATGGCGTTGTCACCGAAGGAACATTCACCGGAACTATGTTCACCGATGAAGAAGGATTCGCCATTGAAGGTCGATTTTGAGCATTCGATCCCATGATTCAAGAGAGAAATCAAGAAATCGTCAAGAAGATTGTGCGAAAGTATGTGTAAAAGAGAACCAGCAACAATCAAAGGTCAAAGAAAGGAAAAACTCAGAAAGCAGAAGATCGAAGAGGAGATTTGATAAACTGCGAGGGAGACGAAGAACAAGAGAATCGTCGCTTCTGAAATCAGTTCCGAAATTGATAAACTCATCGATCTCGCAAGGATTAGTGAAGAATCAATGGAGGATTTCACCAGATTCAGCTCAAAAACGAAGAAAATCTCAAAGAAACGATGAAGAAGATGAAGAAAAATGAAAGCTCTAACTAACTTTCCCTTTTGGCTCTGATACCATATTAAACATAAGAGAAAGTAGTAAATGATTTTCTTATCTTCTTATTAATGTAGCACTCTGTTTATATACTGTACATTAATAGTGTAAACTTATGCTAATGAAACTATGGTTTATGTACAAGAAATGTAACAATATCTCTAATAAACTACGATTAAAGATATGATCTTGATTCATCCAAAACACAAAAGAAATAAACTGGGAAAAATGTTCAAAACACTGACGAATTGTTATCTATGTGATGAAGGAGAAATCGTCGTTCCAAGGAAAAGTATGTATCTCTCGTCTTTTTTCCTATGCGCAATATTTAAATTTTTGTATGATCCCAACAAAGCAATAATCCCTTTATAGAACAACAATTTTATTCTCATAAACCAAAATATTAATTGATAAAAAAATATGTTTGATAAGTTGATGAAAAATAAACTATATAATCAAAAAAAAATATGTGGTAAATAAGTGATGTGATGGAGGTGGATTTCACCCAACCTAAATCCGGTTCCAGTAAACTACAAATTGAACCAGAATAATGATCTAAGCCCCATAGGTCCATGATGAAAGTAAGGATAAAGAAGTTTGGAAAGAGAAGAAGGATATGGGCCTGAGAAAGAGGAAGACCCATGGAGTGCAAATCAAGTCAACGACAAGGTCAACGACAATAAGAGCAATTAAATTGCGCATTGATAAAGGAGGATTTGTCGAAGGAGAGCTAGCAAGATGAGGAGAGCGAAGGAAGGGGCATGTTCTGGAGAACCAAAAAACTACTTAGAACTTCTCTAGTATTCTCTTGTAATTGAAGAAAAAAATCAATAAAATACTCCTCTTTGCTTCACAAATCTGCTACGTTTTGACCCTAAATTATGTTTGGATTTTGAAATTCATCATTTGGCGCTAGAAGAAGGGAGGAGTTCTGCTTCGCTACACCCTATTCTCATCAAAATATCCAAGTAACCCTTTGTCTCGACCTCCTCAACTTTTTCTTCATTTAACTCTCGCAGGAAGCCATGTCTGGAGATAACAACAACCCGTTAAACTTGAACGATGGGGACACTTTCGGGGAGGTTCAATCGACAGATCAAAACGTGGGAGACTGGAATTAAGACCCGCCTGCCATGGCTGCCAAGGCGCAGGCAGCATTGGCTCAACTCCCGAAGAACATGCGTGGGATCTTCCCCTCAGTCATGAGGGAGAATGAACGGCGGGAGGAGCAAGACAGGCAATCTAGACAGACATTGGAGGAGCTAGCACAAGCCCAAGCTTCACAACAAGCTCAGATCAACTCACTCATATCTCCCCCACTATCAAGGATCCAAAACCTGCTCCCCCGACCTGAAAATAATGGGACACCGAATGACCACCGGTCAGATGACGGTCACACGCCAGGCCGACAAGGGTCAACCCACGACGAGATCACAACGCACCTGAATCCCGAGCTCTCGATCCTAAAGCAAACCCTCGCTCAGGCAACCGCCAAGCTCCAGACCGTCCAGTCCCAGATCCACAAGGCAACAAGCTCGACACCCGAGGCCGATAGGGTCATCGAGGAGACTTAGAAGACCCTATTCACCCACCACATAATCAACACGGCCATTCCCAACATAAAGCTGAAAATCGCGCCTTACGATGGAAAGACCGACCCCTGAGCTCATATTATAGCATTTTGCATCGTCATGGGAAGGGCCAAGTTCGGGGAAAATGTTAAGGACGTCAGGTACTGCCAGCTGTTCGTGGAAAACCTGTCAGGTGCCGCCCTCGACTTGTTCTCATGACTGCAAGCTAATACCATCGACAACTTCAACCAGCTGCCCATAGCTTTCATAAAGCATTACTCGATGTTCAACGAGAAAGGAGCTTCTGACGCCGACCTCTGGACTATGTCACAGAAGAAAGACGAGTCATTACGATAATTCTGGGCAAGGTTCAAGGCCGTCATATCTAACATTGTTGTGAGTGATAATGCATGAATTACTGCCTTAAGGAATGCCCTCTGGTAGAATTCTCGTTTTCGAGATGATCTGATGCTCAACTGACTTGTCTCTATGGAGGACGCGCTCCACCGAGCTTCGAGATTCATGAAAATGGAGGAAGAGAGGAGGCCCTATGCGGAAAAGCACGCAGGCACAACGAAACCAACCTCCTAAGACATATCAAAGGACAAGTGTAACTCCCGACATACGGGGGGCAGTTCCCGAGCTGATGGAAGCTCGGCAAAACACAGGACTTACCAAATCACTGAGGCAAGAACCGCGAAACGGAACTCGCGAGGCATTACCCAATACAAACCGCGCTCCAACACCTGGACACATGACGATGGTGCCATAACTCAAAGAAATATTGCGAATTCCATAATACGACGGGGCACACCACCGAAGAATATCACGGGTTCCGACAACACCTATTCAACAAATACAGGTCGAAAGAGTTAGCAAGGCGCGATAACTCTCCACTAAGAGCTCGCTACCATAATGACACAAACCCTTCCAAGAGGGATCCTGAAGCACGATACTTGGAGATAGCAGAGCCACTTGTTGCCAGGAAAGAATCAACATGATCATGGGCGGGAATCCATTTTGCAGGGATTCGGTTCGTGCCATCAAGAGCTACAACCTAAAAGTAAAATCTATAACAGTCGATATGCAAGGTGTGGCTCTGACCAACACCATCCTGGAATTCTCTGAGCGTAAAAACCGGCATGTCGACCACCCTCATAACGACGCCTTGGTTCTCGAGCTAATGCTTGAAGATTGCGAAGTACCCAGAGCGTTGGTGGATCCGGGGAGCTTGGTAAACGTCCTATATGAGGAAACCTTTAATAAAATGGACTTGTATGATGCGCAAAGAAAACGCGTGAAGCAACCCCTAATGGCTTTCAACGGGGAAACCACCATGATAATCGGGACAATCAAACTAGCGACCTACCTGGGCGGCGTCAAGACGGAAACGAAGTTCACAATTGTGGAGGCCCTCGACATCTACAATATCATCATGGGAACTCCATGGATACATGCGATGCAGGCTGTACCATCCACCTACCACCAATGCATTAAATTCCCAACCGATAACAGTGCCGTCACAGTGCACAGAAACCAACAAACAACGCGACTCTGCTACATAAGCGAAAAAGCTCCGCCAAACTCCACAGCAATAGCAATTACAGATCCGAGCTGAGGATCCCAGGCTAGACATGCCGACCAGGTAGAGCCTAGCGACCCCCAACTTGACAAAGTGCAGCAAGTGTGCATAGATCCTAACAATTCCTATCATTGCGTGGGAATCAGCGCGAAGCTTGACAAGGAAATTTTCAAAGAGCTGGTTACCTTCCTTAAAGAGAACATGCATACGTTTACATGGTCGATTGATGACATGACGGGGATATGTATCGACGTAACATTCCACGAGCTTAACGTCGATCCAACATACAAGCTCGTCCGTCATAAACGAAGGAAGCTCGGACTAGAGGTAGTCAACTAGGAAGTAGACCGTTTGCTGAAGTCCGGTACAATCATCAAAGCCAAATACCCAGACTAGTTAGCAAACCTTGTCATGGTAAAGAAGAAGAACGGGAAGTGGCGCGTATGTGTGGACTTCACCGATCTCAACAAGGCGTATCCAAAGGATAGCTTCCCTCTACCACACATAGATTGGTTAGTCGAAGCTACATCTTGGAACCGGTTACTCACCTTCTTAGATTCCTTCTCCCAGTATAACCACATCCTCATGCACCCTGACGACAGAGATAAGACGGTTTTCGTAACTGATTGAGGGTTCTACTGCTATAAAGTAATGTCATTCGAACTAAAGAACGCGGGAGCAACATACTAATGGTTAGTAAACAAGATGTTTTCTGAACAGCTCGGTAAAACTATGGAAGTATACATTGACGACATGCTGGTGAAATCCCTCCGTGAGGACGATCACATCAGCCACCTGAAGAAATGCTTCGCCGTCCTCAACAAATATGGCATGAAGCTAAAATCCGCCAAATGTACCTTTGTCGTGACTTCCGGGAAGTTCCTAGGATATTTGGTGACGCAGTACGGAATTGAGACCAACCCTAGGAAAGTCTCTGCTATCGTTGGGATGCGGTCACCGACCTCCTTGCACGAAGTCTAAAAGTTAACAATTAGAATCGGCGCACTCAGCAGATTCATTTCCTAGTCAACGGACAAGTGTCTACCTTTCTACACGAAACTGAGGTCCAAGAAAAATTTGAATAGGACAACTCATGTGAACAGACATTCCAACAACTTAAAGAGTACCTGACGACCTCTCCGGTGCTCGCCAATCCGGAAACAGGGGAGATGTTGTATCTATACATTTTGGTCTCAAGGGCAGTAGTTAGCGGAGTGCTCGTTCGAGAAGAAAGTGAAGAGCAGAAACCAATCTTTTACGTTAGCAAGTCTCTAGCAGTTGCGAAAACCTGGTATACGATGACAGAGAAGTTGGCCTTGGCGGTGGTGACCGCAGCTTGCAAGCTCCAGCCTTACTTCCAGTCCCATTCCGTGACAGTGCTTTCCAATCATCCACTGCGGCCAATCTTGCGCAGCTCAACACAATCCGTGCGACTCGCTAGATGGGCGATCGAGCTCAGTGGGTACATCATAGACTACAAGCCTAGGATGGCATTGAAGTCGCATGTGCTAACCGATTTCATTAGCGAAGACCTCCGGAAGAGAGCTCAGGGAGCGAGACTAATGGCACATGGCAGCTGCACGTCGACGGTTCCTCTTCGCGAAAGGGTTCAAGCATAGAAGCCCAGCTCGTCTCACTGATGGGGGAGGTCTTGGAGAAGTCACTCCGACTGGCGTTCCCAGCATCCAACAACGAGGTCGAGTATGAAGCGTTGCTTGAAGGGCTATGCTTAGCTAAAGTAGTCAAGGCGTAGAGTGTGAATGCTTATTACGACTCCCAACTAGTCGCGAACCAGTACAGCGGCGACTATGAAGCTCGGGACGAGCGGAAGATCATATATCTAAAGCTCGTACAAGAAGCAGCGTCGACATTCGCATGGTTTACAGTGATAAAAGTTCCACGCAAAGATAATACTATCACGGACGCACTCGCAGCTTTGGCCTCTGCCAGAGATGAAAGACCCCACCGAGTGATTCCTGTCGAGACCATCACGAGCCCCAGCACCGCTATCACGGCCAACGACCAAAAATGTGCCAACACTGAACCCGAGCTATCTTTGGCCCTTCACGAAGATGACTTAGCTGAGGATCCAGGTGATCACGTGCTAAAGGGACTCAGAGACGGTCCAGATTGGAGAACAAAGATTATGCTCTACATAGCAGATGGAATGGTACCCGAGAACAAACGGCAGGCCGAAAGGTGAAGCTTGGAGCGCTCATTACACGCTGTTTAAAGATAAACTGTTTCGACGCAGTGACACCAGGGTACTCCTATGTTGTGTCCACGGCGCGGAGCTCTGACACGTCCTCAGGGAGGTTCATTCCAGTGTTAACGGCAATCATGCAGGATGTTATGGGTGATTTTGGTCGTTCTTTATAGCACTACGGAAGCTGGAGGTCGATGAATGTATTGCAAAGGTTTTAGGATGTTTTAGCTAAGCTTCAAGATCAAAGATGGTAAAAAGTTGCTTGTTTTATTGATTCTTTGCTTAAGGTTTTCGTGTGTGCACGTTTTCCCTTTTAGCTTGGTATTTATACATGAGTTTCATGATTATCCCTCCAAGAATTGGATATATCATGATTATCTGTAGAATGTATTCATATTTATCTAAAATACATGTCATTATCTACTAGTTAGAATAACGAATATAAAGGAGAGGCGGTGGTCGACTGGCTTCTGGCTTCCAGCTATGCTTTGTCGTCTGACTTCCGACTTCTAGCTATAGGACGTCGTTCTGCTTCCTGCTTCTAGGCATTCCCCTGCTTTGAGGTCTTACTGATGTACTCCATCTAAGTCTGTGGAATTCCCATAACCTAAATTACTCCCAAAAGTTTGCCCCTTATTGCGTAGGTTCGATCCGAAGCTGCGGAATAACATGTCTTCCAGGTGGCTTAGGCAGGAAGCCAGCAGTCGCTTGGCCTTTTTAGCTTTAACTTGTGCCGCCTCTACTTTCCTTAAGCATTTGCTTGCTTTTGATTCAAGTTGTACCAGATAATGAGCATTGCTGCGACGGGAGGTTGCGTCTAGCTCTTTGTCGCCTGGCCTTGGGGCTTCAACTTTTGGACTCTCGCGAACCGCTTGCAGCTTTCAAGGAGGATTATTTTGAAAAAGTCCCAGCTGTTTGACTTAGTGAAGTGGGAAGCTTATATCCGTTGGCGAAGATTGATGAAGATTTGAAGAGGGAGAATATAGTTGTTACTCTTCTCGCGAGATCCACGCCAATGATTAGACGCGTGCGGCTCACTTTGATTTCTCCTCTTTCTTTTAAACTTCTCTTCTTTCTTCTTTGGCATTTTCGTCTCATCTTCTTTCTCTTACTAGAATTCTTGGTTCATCTTCTTCCCTTTCTTACCAAAATCTTGCTCCTGGAATCCCTTTCAAGCTTTCGATCCACGATCCTTAAGGTTAGATCGTCTTCTTCCCTCTTCTTTTTTGCTTCTTTTAGGATAGATTCTTGGAGTTGGATTTTAGGATTTCAAATCGACCTTAGTTTTTAGGTCTTTCTTGTCCCGATCAGTTTCTAGACCCAAGATCGAAACTTTCTTGAACCCATATATGACTAGCTCTGGTGATGAATTTCTCCGGTGGCCTCATCCTCCGTTGGGGCCCATGTTCGGAGGAGGATTTTAATCAGAACTAGCCCATCTCCTGAGGCTGAGGGGTCTTCCGAGGAAACGGAGATCCCTGAGGCCAATCTGATGCCATTGCGCTCCGCCGTGGGTCCGGAGCTCATGAAGGTTGGTCCTTTCTCAAACGTGAGGTCTAAGCTCTTGGAGGAATGGAGGCAGAAGTATTCCATTGGGGTAGACGTCCACTTGAGGCTGCCTGGGAAAGGCGAGAGGGCTTCTGAATGCCCAGGAGACGAGATAGCCATGTACGAGGGCTATTTTAAGGCTGGAGTTAGGGGTGTAGTGCCTGCCCTGGTGAGGAAGGTCTCAGAGCACTTTAACATTTGCCCTTCCCAACTGAACCCGCTGACCTGGAGGATCCTCACTGCCATCTAGGTCCTAAACGAGTTCCACGGGCTGGATCTCAGCATTGATGAGCTCCTTTACTCTTACTACTTTCCCCCACGTTCTTCCGGGTGAAGGTTGACATTACTTTCGGCCTCACGGTGGTGCTCCCTTGGTATTGGAGCTAAAGAGGGAGGAGAGGAAAGGGGTGGCCTTCACGAAGCACTGGGCCCAGAAGTTTGTCTTTATGAGAGTCGAGACTTCCCCTAGGTTCTCTACTCTTTGGAGATTCACTGGTAGGCTTAGGATGTTTTTGTTTCTTCTGCTTTCAGTTTGGTTATTAACCCTTTTAATCCTTTTTCTTTGCAGAAGCATCTAAAGAGAAGTCAGAGGCGGCCAGGGAGAAGGCGGAAGATACTTTAGAGATCCCTGCTGAGGAAAGGAGTATCCCATTCCTTTTGAGTGAAGAAGCATTGAACAAGAGCAGCGTGAGAGGCTGGCTCCTTGTTTTTTGCTTCTTTTGTCTGCCTGCTTCTACCTAGCTTGTTGACTGTTTTTTTTTATCTTGCAGGAAACGTGTCGGGATTCGGGTCCAAGGCACTGGAGGATTTCAAAAGGGCTCAGGCGGCGAGAAAGGCAAAGTTGGCATCTGGGAGCAAGGCTCCGGAGGTGGTGGAGATCTCAGAATCTCCTTCGACTAGGTCCAAGAGGAAAGCGACCCAAAAGGCTACCGCCTCTAGCAAGAAGCAGAGAGGTCCTCCAGACAAGCAGCCTTCCTCCTTTATCGCTAATCTCGATGGCGCCTTGGAGCACTTGCAGGGTTCTGTTTTCCCTGCTCTTCCTTCTGACCCCCTAGCTACGGTGATCTAGGCATCTTCGACCAGGTCCAAAAAGGGCTTATCAAGGTACTTGGCCTGCCTTTGGCATCTGGCTACTACTTGACTGTCTCCTTTTATTTTGGCTAACCTTCTTTCTTTTGTTGCTCAGCTTGCGGCTTCTCTCTTCCATGCCAAGGATCATGTTACCACTGAGGTGATCACTGCAGGAAGGGCTCAGGTGGAGGATTGCCTTGCCAAGCTGAAGGCGGAAAAAGACTGGTCGGCTGGCTTGGAGAAGGAGCTAAAGGAAATGAAGGATCTGCTTCGGGGGCTGGATTTAGAGAAGGAGAAGGCGGCGTAGAAGGTCCTCAGCTTGACTGAGTAGAAGGTCCTCAGCTTGACTGAGGAGAAGGCAAAGTTGGAAGAGGAGTTGGGCAACCTGGACGCCCGGGTGGCCACCTTTACGGATGAGATGTCCAAGGCTGTCAACGGTGCCAGGATCATGGGGGCACTGGGAAAATGTTCGGGACTAACTCAGGGGTGAGGCCAAGTCTTGGAACTTGCAGGAGGAGTTCGAGAATTACAAGCTGGTGGCGATCGCGGAGATAGAGGAAAATGGCCTCGAAGCTCCAACCTTAGAAGACGAACCAGAGATTCCTCCTGCCTTGGCTCCTACTCCTCCAGCTGCCTCTGGGCCAAATGTTGAGAAGTCTGCTTCTCCTGATCCTCCAGCTGCCTAGCCCTCAGACCCACAAACAAGTAACAAATTGCGCTCCCCTTTTGGGATTTTTTTTTTGTTGATGGCGTGCCCCTGCGTGGGCTTACTATTGCCCCTTGTGGGCTTTGTAATGACTTTATGGCCTTAGTGGCCTTGACTCTTGGTAGGCCTTCTTGGCCTTGTTTCCTTTTTGCCCTTCAGGGCTTTAGAACTTATCTTATGGCCCTTCGTGGCTTTTTATGAATATTTCTTTTAGCTCTCTGTTGTCTTTTTGTCTTAGCAAGTTTTTGACTTAGATAAAAAGATGATGCCTAGGTGGGCTTCTTATCATTAAAACTTTGGTCGGCTGGCTTCTGGCTGTTGGCCTCTGGCTTTTGCCTTGACTGACTGGCTTCTAGCTATGAGCTTCTAGCCTAGTTGCCTTGGTCGACTAGCTTCTAGCTTTGGGCTTTTAACCTCGTTACCTTGGTCGGCTAGCTTCTAGCTTTGAGCTTTTAGCCTCGTTGCCTTGGTCGGCTGGCTTTTAGCTTTGAGCCTCTAGCCTTTGTCGATACTCCGGCTATTTGACTTCTGGTGTATTGGCCTTTAGTCTTTCCCGTGTTTTGTTAGAGTTCTTGAGTTCCAAGTTGGGATAATCTCATTATCACTCCCTTTTTTTGAGGGAGTTCTGCTTCTTGTCCTTAGATAATTTTTAGGTTCTCCAAACGCGTTTTTTAGCCTCTTGATACCCGGAGATATCTCTTGGCTTGTTGACATTCTGTTATCCGGAGGTAACCTCTAGCTTGCGTTTTTTGACCTTTTGATACTCGGAGGTATCTTCTGGCTCTTTGGCAATCTGTTACCCGGAGGTAACCACTAGCTTGGGTTTTTGGCCTTTTGATACCCAGAGGTATCTTCTGGCTCTTTGGCATTCAGCAATCCGGAAATAGCTGATTTTGCTTTGATGCACTCTGCTTCCTGCAGTGAAGCCACTTTCAGTCTTATTGGTTTTTCTGGTATGAACCTCCCCTGCAAAGGTGTCAAGTGCCAGACTTTTCTTCTACCTCCCACTTCTGGGTAAGTAGGTATGGGTGATGCTCCTGTGCTCAGACCGCATAGCTTTTGCATTTACTGCAGCCTGGTAAGCAAGGTTAAGCTTGTTTTTGCTTTCTGCTCAGCACTCTGCTTTCCGGTTAGCCATTCTCTGTTAAGCAGAATAAGCCTTTTGTCTCTTGCTTTCTTTCGGGTATTTTCCCTTGTTCAAGCAGAGTTTCTTTCTCTCTTTTTTGAGCTTTTTGCTTTTGCTTTGGAAGGGTATGTTGTTTATGTTACTCCTTCATTGAAGAGTAGTCATTCAACTTATTTTCCCCTTACTCTTTGCTTTGGAAGGGTACGTTTTTTATGTTACTCCTTTATTGAGAAAAAATCATTCAACTTATTTTACCCTTGCTTTTTAAGTGAATTTTGTCGTGAGAAAGCAATTATTTTATTGATGGGTATCGTCCTTAGACGTATCATGATTACATAAAAAGATGTAGAAAAATTGAAAATCCAAAACAGAAAACGTATATAGGGTTTGGTCGTCCGGGTCAGGGGCGTTGTTTTAGAAGAAGTAAGACTTTACGTGTAACGCATTCCAACTATTTGGCTGTACTTTTCCGTACCTGTCTTGTAACTTGTATGCTCCTTTGACATCCACGATTTGGTATGGTCCTTCCCAGCCAAGCGCCAACTTTACCGCGGCCTTGTCCCTGGTATTCTCAAAGACTCGACGCAGCACCCATTCTCCTTGTTGGAACGTCCGGGTCCGTACCTTCTTGTTGTAGTTGCGGGCTACTTCTTGTTGGTACTTCCAGTTCCGGATTCTTGCGGCTTCCCTTTTTTCGTCAAGGAGATCCAGGGACAAAGCCATCAGCTCTTCATTTTCTCTTGGAGTTATAATCTCTGACCTGGTAATGTATTCATATTTTATCGGTTTTCACTACGGTTTTTATACAAGATTTATGGTTTTTAGTATGTATCCGGATCGTTTTTGCGCGGTCTTGTTTTCTTTGATGTTTTTACAGGAACGAAGCTTGAATGGACTAAAAGAATGCTTTTGGAATGGAATTCAAGCGCCAAAGGAAGTCTCAAGAAGACTGAAGAAATGTCCACACAGAGGGACAGGGATCGATCGATCCTTGTCCTGTGAAGGGATATGATTCGACCGATCCTTGTCCCGATTTCGGACCAGATTTTGAAGACACAAACCGA